>JACATO010001065.1:705000-850814 GCA_018389105.1 Nautilus pompilius
AACAGATAAGCAGATTAAAGTGCATTAAAAATACAGTACTGAAAGATGTGTAAAGTTGTGCATCTTAGTGGTTTATACACAAATCTTGAATGGTTAGACACCTGTATTCTGTTATACTGCATCAGCAATGTTATCACATCTCTTGTCCATTCCAAATATAAAAGTAAACCTTACCTAAATTTTATATGTAAGTATTCTAAAACATAATGCTCAAATATAATCTAGCATATCTTGGTCTGGAAACTAGTGCAGCCATGTGAAGTCTGCTTTGGTCGCATGTCTCACTGATTGCCTATCTTTCTTGTAGGTTCTCTGATGGTCCTTGAATATTCTGCCATGTCCATGAAATCCCATTTAGTCTTGTAGCTTACTTAATATGTGAACTTTGGTTAGAATATCTCTGGGAGTATTGTAGAATTTACAGATGTGCTGAGTAACCTAATGGATGAAGAGGTATCTCTTGCACTTTAGAATATCATAGGATCATTGTATAAGTTACTATATTTCCATTTAACCTTCATCATTTTTTTCACTGGCATCTCTGCCTATCCTCATTCATGAGAGAGGGAGAGAGGTAGTTTCTGCATCTCACTTTTTAAAATTGATTTTCACTCTGAATTTTTTTTTTTTAATACAAAACGTTTAGTTTATTTTTGAGCCTGGTGTTCAGTCCCCTGTTTCTGACCAAAGGCCTATCTATAGCTGCTTCACGTCATGGGAAGCATAACAAGGAACTAAATTATCAAACCCTGGCAGTCAAAATTGGTTTGAAAGACTCTATCTACATATAAAACTTACTTTTATGTTGCCTTGATTCCTAGACTTCACTTTAGGTTGGCAAGGTTACTAATCATGCAATTTTGATATGACAATATTATAAAAATGCATGACAATGGGTGGGCAAAGTTTTGCTGGAGGACAAAGAAATTTTTGAAAGCACAGATTATTGACATTGGGCACCTGAAGAAACAAGGGAGAAGGGTCATGGGGAGTCCATTAGAAATGAGTTTGGTGTAAAATGTGCAAATCCACTGCCCTTCCCCTCCCCTCCATCCAAACTATTCCTGACTTCTGCCTCACAAAATCATATTTTGACACTGAACATGCATCTGACTTCACCAGTAACTGTGGCCTTGTGTGTAACGAAGCCTCAGTAAGCTAACTAAAGCATCTTGGGTTGACCATGGGTCTGGAACAGCTTTCAAACCTAACAATTCTTTCCATTGAAAATGATACAGGAAAAAATAAAGACTAAGATAAAATAATCAATGTATTTGCTTTGCTAAAGACTTTAAAAGTTGTTTCTTAACTCTGTCACTACTGAGCTAATGGCCATACTGTGCCTGGATTAATTACTGAAGGGCATTTTGTTTTGAGTAATGGATGTACTAAATCTCTGATAACCTTTTTATTTGAAGAGATATCAATTTAGACTTATTTAATAAAACGATCTTTATAAAACTATACTTCTGGACATGTAAATAAAACTGCAATGAAGCAAATACCTGAAATTTAATCGTTTTTTTTAATATGAATAAAATTAAAATTTACCTTTATGAACAGTTAATTCAAGACAGTTGGTTTACGCTGACAGCCATTTGCAGTTGCCTGCGCTTCAATATATCATGCAAAATAAGTTCTTTACATGATATTTCTCAAATCATTCCTTAGGGTGAAAATGGGGATGGCTGGTACAGCGCAGACAAATGGAATTTGTTTTATTTTTGTCAGAGTACTAAAACAACAGCATTTCTGCCTATTGGAACATGTTCCATTAAATGTTTGTTGCCGTGTTGATGTCCATTGGGGCTTGATATTCTTGGCTATCCAGCACAGGGAGCAGGCATGTCCTTAGGGGCAATCTGTGCAGCAGCCTCTGCAAAACCATGATCGAATCATCTTGGGATTTCTCGTGATTTATTTTCTTCTGACTGGCCTGAGATGTGAAAAATATATGCATTCACCTGATACACTTTTAACAACCAGGAAAAAATTCATTTCCATCATTTTGTTTTTTGCATGTAAACTGGCCATAATATGCAACACCCTGATCGACTTGATCACACCCATTTATTAAATGATTATGATTATGAATTATAGTTGGATTTTCAACGTGTTCTCCAGACTTCCTGGTTACTGTCATCGTTTGAGCCATAGAGCCTTTGTTGAAACAACAATGACAAGTTTCTCAGCCCTTTTATCCTACCTTACAACTAGCAAATTTCCATCACTGTCATTTTGATACCACTTTATTTCCGTGTTCCAGCTTTAAAGACTTGATTTTTGGTGGTATTGAGCATCTCTGTATAATGCATCTCTCTACAGATGTTTCAGCAAACTGGTCTACAAAAACATGATGAAGCCTTTTTTTGGCCTGTCCACGAGACAGATCCACATCTGGTCTGTACAAGGTTTCTTTTCCAAAGTATGTCAAAATATTATACGCATGGCCAGCAGAGCTATCACACAATCAGAAAGTTTTATGCGATATTTTCTTGGATTTTACAGCATTGTATTGTTTGTATTTCCATTGCCCTTACAACCACTTACCATTTCATCTATGGCAACATCTGTAAAAAGGTATTAAAAAAAGCAAACTAGATGTTATTTATCAGGCCATTTATGAATGGTTTGATCTTCTTTGATGTAGACTGTGTGTCTGAGGTATGGAGTGTGATGCAGTAAATCGCCTCGAACCTAGTTCCTGAGAGCATTTTGTGAAACCACAGGCAATAGTGTACAAGATTTTCTGACCAGTAATCAATCCTTCACTAAGGGTTTTTAATTGTTATTTCTATTCTATTTGCTGGTGTCCAATTTGAATAAAATGAATATCATCATAGCGGGTTGTTCTGCAGTTGTTTATGTACTGCATATTTATTTTAATCAAACCGTCCATCACATCACCTGCCAGTAATTTGACTGGACAATCCAAAGCTGATGGATTTTCAGCTGAGTTACCATTTACACCAGATCTATTTCTGGGCTGAAAGTTGAATGAAACCTTTTAGGAATTATTAATTATTTATCACACATTTCTTTTTATTTTTATCAGGAACTTGTTGTAATGCCCCGCCTTTTCCCTTCGACTTGTCCTTAATGTTGTTTGTTTTAACACGTAATCGTTTCAACTTCAGTCTTATTTCGGCCATTCCTCCTTCGGAGTTAGAATCTGTACTATTGTTTTTCAAATTCTAATTCACTGGGTTGTTCAAAATCATCTTCACCAACAACAACCCAAATTTTTAGCTTCTTGCTCCAATAGATGAAGTTTTGAACTTTCTTTACTTGTCTCCACCATTTTTCTTTTGTTTACCTTTATCAACAGCCTTCACACTTTCCAAAGTAACCCCGCCTACTTTCAATGAACGTATCTGATTGGTTGTCATTAATGATTGATACGAATAGCTGTTAATCTCTGTGATGATGACATAAAGGTGGTGAGAAAGGCTTGCAAGAACAAGTGGTAAATAGGATAGCAGCTGACAGCAGCTTGTGGTAGTGAATGAGTTAATGATGTATAGTTCTTGACACTACTAATGAACAAATAATAAACAAACTTGTTTATTTAACATTTTAATTAATTTAAAAGTAATAATTCACTCAGACGTCACTGTGATAAGTCAGACATGAAATTCTTCTGATGTTCTTCATTTAGCCTAAATAAAGCCAAAAATTGGCATAATTTGTACATGTAAGATTTTCTTAAAGGGCAAAACAGTTTCAACAACTGTAGGAAATTTATGTTTAAGGAGTGGTGCAAAAATTAGTACCATCTTCAGAATGCAGAAGTGATTAGCCATGGTACTGGCTTGAAGTACTGCATGACCAGAAGGGTATCTTTGGGGTTATTCACTCTGTGCTATGTTGCAAAGCTTGTTTTACATGTGCATCTATTTGTTCTGCATTGGTGACGAACTTGCTATATTTTCATCTTAGTGATTCAGTAACCATGAAATCTGCATTTGTTTAGATGAATTAAACAACAGACATAGCTATTCTCATGTATCTCCAATGTTGGATCAGAGGGAAAAAACAAATTAAATTTAACAATTGAATAAACTGACCAACTTCGATGTTATGAACCATTTCATTTATCAGATTACAATTGACAGATGGCATGTTTTTTTTTTATTATTATTTTGCTGTTTAGAACATTATCAGCTCTGTTATTCAGTTATTTTAGTCCTAACACTGCAGGGACACAAGAACAGCTTTAAATATATGAATGATTTTGGTATTAATAATGGGTGACATCAAAAACAATAAAGGCTTTGTCATCTGCACTGTGTTAAAAGTTCTAATGACTGACGTTCTGAAGTCCATGGTAATCTATACAAAATCCCACCATAATGGTTATGAGAAAACAGCACATGAAGAATTCTAATAGTGCCACATTTCTGTTTGAATGAAGGGACATTGGGTGAGTGCATGATTCTGATGGGAACATAGTGTATTTTAAATTTTAAAGTGGTGCCCCTGGTAGAGTGCTGCACTGAACTTTCAGAACAATGCCTTGTCTTATCCCTGCTTTCATAAATTTATGTTCAGTTTTTTTTCAGTTTTGCATCCAACAATTTTATTGTTCCTCAAACAAGATTGTTTGGCTTACCTGCCCATGTGACCAAATAAGGAGTGACATGCTTGTTTTTGTTTTTTTACATTCATCTCATTTTTCGCCTGGCTTCATTATGTGAGATGGGATATCTTTAAGAGGGGGTTCATTTAGAAAAAAAAGGGGGGCAGCTTATAGTGTTTCTGCTGCTGTTCATAGAAAACAAAGGACTTCTTAAATATTGGTTTAGTACTGTACTTAATTTGTAGAGATCCAGCAAGCAGTTATTGTCTGTTGGATATTTATTACCAGATTATTGTTCTGATGCGGGCATGCATGTACTTGATTTCTACTCTACTGGTGTAGCTACTGTTAGATATCTGCAGGACTGGAAATAAGTATGGAAACAACACAAGCTACGCATAGATAATGAGTAATTGAAACTAAGAGATACAATGCACACAATGCATTATTACAGAGAATACACACACAAAAAAACAAAATGAATACATTATTGTGCAGTGCATTATCCTGGTACATGGACCTGTTTGCTTTCCATAGAGCATGAAACTTTATTTTCATGCATCTTACAGGTTATTAATATATGGTTTTAGAATGTTGTTTCAAATATCCTGTAGCACTTTCTACAATTAATCCAAAACGTTTGGTTGCCGTTTGACTTTCTCAGTAGCCATATGACCATGAATAGGTTCAACCATGTTCATATCGGGATGTTGTGAAGGTCAAAGTATCTTCCTTACATTTTCAGATAGCTTTTCATTACATTGACTATAGGCATGGGGTCATTGTCATTTTGGAAGATGAGATGTCTTCCTGAGGGAATGACATGATGAATGAGGACTGGGCTGCCTCAGTTGGCAGTCAGTATACCTTCTATTTTATTAAAATTTCTGACACCTTTTGCTGATGTGCAACCCCACACTCATTGATTCACCTCCATTCTCACTACAGCTGTTGTACACCTGATTATTTTAACCATCCCTGCTTCATCTTTAAACAAACTACCACTGATTTTTGCCAGACAATTTGAACTTGAACTCATCTGTAAAGAGCACCTTCTTCCAGGTTTGGTCACCTCTCTGTTTCATTTTTGTTGCTTATTTTAACCTTGCTATTTTAGTTGCTTCCCCTCAGCAAAGGTTTTTGGGGCTGCTACAGATTTATTAAGACCACTTTACACTGATGAACATTTAATTTTTCTTGAAGAAATGTTAACACCTGTACTTACAGCTAGATGCTTCACAAGATCTCTACTGGCTTGTTGTCTTTAACATAAGGGATGTACCTTGAGATACTTTTGGAGAGTTTTGGTTTACTTCTTCAACCACACCTATTGTTAACAAAAATGTTTAATGCATCCTCTTCAGAGTTTTCTATTTATCTTTCCTGAAACATGAAGTCAAGCTGCTATCTTCCACTGTGATATTTCCCTCCAAGTAACCATAGTGTAATCACCATACCACAATGATGCCACAGTCTATACTCTTTTTTTTAAATCTCTTCTGCTGGTTTGGTACTTTCTGATTGCTTGTGTGACAACCAGTCACAGTGTACTATACCAACACATGCCATACTATGGTGCATTTTATTTTTATACATCAGATGTTATTCTGCCACATGTTATTTGAGTTTTACTTTCAGTTTTCTTCTCTTTCTATAATTATTTGCAATATTGCACACACACACATATATATATGTATGTAATCACACACAGTCATTCGGGGTTTACTGAAATATGTACATAAAAGCTAACTAATATATATATATATGCGTGTGTACGACAAACTTTTTAGTTTTTAAGAAAGTAATTAATTTTACTGATATCAGAATTTATGAATCTTATAAATAAACTG
The DNA here is from genome assembly GCA_018389105.1 of Nautilus pompilius. NCBI lineage: Eukaryota > Metazoa > Mollusca > Cephalopoda > Nautilida > Nautilidae > Nautilus > Nautilus pompilius. Next base: position 711,430 of record JACATO010001065.1, read on the forward strand.
ACTTCTCTGAGAATGTAGTATAAAATTAATGATGAGGAAGGCAAATGGCTCTTTGGAAAGGATATTTTTATCACTTAGCTTTGTCTAAGAAATTGTTTTAGCTTCCCCATTTGACCCTAAAACAATCTAATACAATTTAAAAGAATGAAGACAGGTAGTATGGTCATATGTTGATGTCATAAATTTTTATTAAGCCAACACAAGAAAGCTAGTTTTAGAGAATGGTTAGTGTGTTTTTATTGTTTTAAGATTTACTGAGTTGTCTACTGGTATATCAAATATCTTAATAATGCGATCGCAATTCATTGATATTTTTAGGGTGTTTGCCAGCATCCATCTATGCTCTTATCTGCTGTAGAGGCCAAAGCTTTGCTTTACCGGTGCATTTTCTGCTAAGAGAATCAGACGGTCAAAATAGATTCAGATATTTTACAGCACTTGATATCTTGTGTCAGTGAAGAAAGAAAGGACAAAAACAAATACCTTCAGTAGACTAATGTCTAGGTAATTTAAATAATTTTTGTTTGTCAGAAAACTCAAAAATAAAGATAATAACTGAGCATTTTTTGTTTGCTGGTTGTTGTTGCTTGGTTTGGCATTAAGAAATATTTTAGTGACAGAATTTTGGTCAAGCGGAAAACAAAAACAGTGATTAAAATATTTCTTTGCCCTGTGGGTCTTGTACAAAACCTAGTATCCTTCTGCCTTTGTGTGTCAGTGTAGCTAGACTTTCCTCCTCCACAGAACTGCCTAGTTGGCTTTTATTTTAGTAGATGCTCTTCCGTTTAAACCTGTTGTTGTTTGCTTTCTGTTTCAAAGATACATTCTGCAAATCTATTTGAGCATAAAACATTTACTGGTTAACTTCGGTAGCAGTTTTTTTTTTGTTGCTTTATTTCAATGTGTGGGGTAGGAGAAGTTGACAACATTTGTTGTCTTTATGAGTCTCCTGAAAATCTGCTCAGAATGGCAGATTTGATTTGGTAACCCTCCACCCCTTCACGTCTCCTGGCTTCAGTCTTGTTTCTTCATGCTATGTGATTAGTAGTTAGTCTAAGAATATCAACGTTTTTTTGCCAACCAGGGTCTGATTGTCCATGCAGCAATTGAGGTGGGTGGGGAAAGCAGTAATTTGTAATAATCCTAAGGTATCATTTAGTCAGTTTCTTGCTCTCTTGGCCTTTTCCTTTTCTGCTCTTATCACAGGGCGTTGGTGGCATTCTCTCCCAATTAGTTATGGCTGTAGCATCAAAGGAACCAGAAAAGAAACTAAGATTCTTATATGGATTGGAAGGATAGACGAGAAATTATACAGTTTAAATGGTTCTGCAATTTTACTAGTACAGTTATCCTACACCAAACAATGAACTCTTGCTATTGTTAGCTTTTGTTTCAGGTTTTGACCAAAATGTTACAGGGATTCTATTTTTTTTTGCTGTTATTCTTAATATTATTTTAGGTCATTAATGGCGTCTTGGGTTTTTTTATAAATACTATCTTAACTTTTTGATATTTTATTTTATGTGGGTTTTTTTTTTAAATACTGCATTATTTAAAATATTCTTTTATTTTATTTTATACTGTTTACAGAATGTACTTTTTCTATTTGTTTTGTTTTGTTTTTCTTTCTCACTTTGACCCAAGTTTTTGCAGTCTTCCAAAATATGGCTGCACAGGTTGTTCAAGTGACACACACACACACACCCCCCTAACTGCCTCGGAACACGTCCCAGACAACTGCATAGCGTACATTCTATATTGTGAAAAGTTAAGCTTGCTTCCCCTCCACTAATAAGTGGAGAGTGGGATCTGGATTTAAGTTTTTACACCTGCCAAGTACAGGCAGGTCAAATACTGCTGACCTTGTTACAGCAACTCTTTAGATTATCCCTGAAATTGAAACATATCTGTTACCCCGGGGAAGCCAGAAAAACTATGAGCCAAAGCTGCCTTCACAGGGCCAATCCACCACCTATATGAAAGTTAAATCCTGTACATAAAGCAGACATTGAAATCATTTATTTGTTCACTTGTACTGCTCCCAGGGGAGGTGAGGGTTGTACTGTGTGTGTGTGTATGTCTGTGAGACGCAGCATAAATTCTTCAAGTGACTTCATTTACTTAGTCATCAACCTAAGTTTTCTCTTTTTTGGCTGTGGATAAAGCAGTCCCTCTGTTTTGACAAAGATATTTTTTAAAACTAAAATATGACTGCAAAGTTCATGTTTCATAATATTTAAAATGCAATACTGAATATTATAAATACACTACAATTTGTAAATTTAGAAAAAAAAGGTGGGCTCCATTTTAGCATAATGAGAGAACCAACTATGACACTTCCATGTAAACAGCATCATCAAACTTTAAAAATGTCACTCTTCAGGTTTTTACCAAAAACCTTTTGATCTCGGAGAACTAACCCCTCAAAACAAAACAGAATCTGGCACTTTAACAGCATTCATTACAAGAGAGATTCGGATGGAACCAAGCCAGATACGATTTACGGCGATTCTATTTTAACCAAGTTTCATCTACTGCTACTTAGAACAAGCCTTAGCTAAAAATTGTATATGCTTTTAAGTTAGTAGTTAGTCTACTCGAAGGATGAAGAAGATTAAGCAAGAGACAACGAAGTAGGATGAATCAATCTTCAGCGTCTGCACTCAGATTGTTAATCTGTTCGTCAAAGAACCAAGCAAAGACTGATCAGTGTTATTTTTCTGGTGTCTGCTCTGAAACTATAGCAACATGCTTAGAATTTTAAAAAGGGAAGAAGAAAAAAAAACAGGGACCTAAAATTTTTAGGGAAAGTTGATTTTTGAAATAAAGTTGATCAAACTGACATTTGTTAAAGTTTTTTGAGATGCATTTGACAGTACATTAAAGTTTGATTTTTCATCCATAGTTTCAACGTTTTTGCTTTTATAAAAATTCCTCTGTAACTTTTGAACAGTTTTACTAGGCTCAGCTTCTCCAATATCATCTGGATATGTCCGCCATTTTCAGATAGATTTTCAAAACCAGAAGCATGAATTTATGATAGCTGTGTTTTGTGACCTTGTGTCAGATACTTAATATAATTGGATAACAGACAAAGGTAATACAACAATAATATTCCCTTATCATTGAGATCACTCTGATAACGTTTACCAGTCTTCATAATGTATTCTGAGTAATGATCCGTAGCATAGAATTTTTCATTTATCAATTGTGTATATTCATACCCAGATCTTTTTTCTCAGCGGATTTTCCATAAGAGATGATAGCTTTCTGTCAAACTAAACATTTATAACTCTAATTTCTTTTTAAAGTATTTCACTAGGTTATCCTTTGCATGTAAAAAAAAAATACACATCTAAGTTTTAGAATCCGTATCAGTGTAGGGTTTGTTTAGAAATTTAGACAGTTTCTTTTCTAATAAAAATTAATTAAATCTCCAAAGAAAACCAGTTAGTACAAACAAAAAATTTTGTAATATTACAACCAATTCAAGTATTTCTCTGCCACCATATTTGGGCATTTACTTCAGCCCACCTCACTCCAGGTAACTAGTTTTTTTTAAAAAAATTCCTTTGCTATTAATAATTTGAGACCACAACAGTTTGTACAGTAAAACTGGGTCTAGCGACGCTTCTCTTAATTACTCCTATAGTTCAGGAAGAAAGTTCCAGTCTATTTATGGCAGACTACTTAGCAATCTTCTCCACGAGATCTTCATTGATGGCATATTTAAGAAAAGCCCGACTCATTTAGTATAAAACTTGCCTGCAATCTTGATATTTTTGAATTAGGAATATAATCTGCCAGTTAAAGGCAGAACTCTAACTACTATATTTAGAGAAAATATGTGTGTATGTATGTACATATTATTTGTGGATCTAGCCACAAGAAGTCAACATAATAAATTGTTTTGTGTTTTTTTTCCCAAACAGAGCAAAACTGGATGTGTAGATAGGATAAACTTGGATAACGTTGGCAAAAGCGTGAAAAATATTTGAATTCTTAATAAATTGTATCTTGGCAGCAGGGAAGAACATTCTAGTTTTGTTTATGTGCTATGTGCTGCTGATGAGTCTGCGGATGAAGTTATGCCGGTGGGAGGGGGGGGAGAAAAAGAAAACGTCTGAGCTTTTTCCAGGTATACCTGAGGTTGAGGAAAACTCTGATATCGTTAGCGTTGTTTGTGGGGAAAGGTGTTTTTGTCGCTGCAAAAATACTGTCTACTTACGACCGGACGCTCAAGAGTCTGATTCAAAAAACCACTGGCTGACTGCAAAAAAGAACTTTCTTTACATCAGCGTGTGCCGTGCCGTCAACTGGAACACCGGCTGAACAGCTTCTATTGATCGGCCAACGATAAAACTAATTTAGAGGTTTAAAAAAATAATTATTTGCAGAATTATGCAGCTGAACGGCGGTTTTAAGCTCTCTGTTAGCAACATTTATTAGATTGGTTTATTCCAAGATAATTAAAAAGCAGACGGGATATTGGCTAATCTATACTCATTGAACCATAACGTGACAAGGTCCCTAAAAACTGATTTAGTTTTAAGTCACTTTTTCTGTTAAATATGCTTCATCAGGCTGTAATTAATTAAACAACACGGATCAACTAAAATGTTGGCTGTCAATATACTTTTTTTTTTAAAAAATTTTTTTAACGACTGAAAAAGAAATGATTGAATTTATCTGTTTGTTTGTGTTTAAGATTTAAAAAGGAAATGATCATGTCATTTATGGTGGAGAGTGGACCCACCCAGGCCTGGGACTGCCAGCGAACAGCTCTACTCACCAGTGCAGCTGCCAGAGCTGTCTGTCTTCTGCCCAGTCATGGGTGAGAAGCAAATTCCTGGTGTATGGTGGATCTCTCGTGTACAAAAAAATCCAAGTGGCTTTATGATTTTGTGGTTCTGAGTTACCTTTCTTGGTAGATGATATGATGATTTTGAACACTGATTTATATAATCAACCAGGGGAGGGTTTGGAACCAGAATGTGAGAGCTCGATGGTATGTGGGAAGTATTCTGTACTTGACTTTTCTTCCTCATCTACAGTGATGTGGAATGCACCTAATGTTCCAGGCCAATGCCCTCCTACTTACAGCAGAAGGCTGTTATAATCCGTCTTAAAGCTGAACAGAAACATGTTTGAATGGCTATTTGGATCTTCTCATCTCAGCTTTTTTTTCTTTTTAGCCTGCTTGGGATAAGCTGGGGATTTATCTTCAGTAGGATAACGGTGTACCACAAACCAATCAGCACCTTGCTATGGTGCTGCAGCATTTTTGAGGCTGAGATCTGATGCGCTATATGCTAATCCACTAGGTAGAGACTTAATGTATGTGTCATAGTGAGAGATGGCCTCACAAGGTAAAGGCACCCACAGACACAGATATCAAGTAATGAACTATGTTGTCATGAATGTCAAAATCCATTTCTGACAAAATATTCTTTTATAAGTGCTTATCATACATTATATAGCTGACATAACCAGGTACATTTTTAAGATTATTGAAGTTTATGTAACATTACTTTTATATCGATATGGATAATTAAAAGGTTTACTTTAATATCTTTTTTAAAAATAGATAAACTCCAATTTTTCTTTGAGTTTATGTATTTCTGTACATTATTTTTGTTCTGAAGTGGAAAGGTTTCAGATCTGGCTAATTTCTTCCATTGCCCATTATCCACTGTTTCTTGGGCATCTCATTGACTCAACAACCCTGCCTTTCTCTTTCCCCCTAAAGGCAGGGGGGGGCTGTAAACAACCCTGATAAATCCAAACAAATCCACATTTATACAAGCTCTCATTTAACCCGAACAAGGTCAGTACTGTCCCTTATCACAGGACAGCCTAGTAAATGGCTGTTATAAGTAATGAGTGATAAATCTAGAGAGGCTGTTTAATAGAATGCACAGATAGCCTGCCATTGTTGTTTATTATGTGCAAAGGAGAATCTGAAAATGCTGGCCTGGAAGAGCCAGCCATTGAGTTGTTTTCGTTATTCCGCCTGTCTGTTGGACAGTTTAGTTAGGTGTTTTGTTTTCTATTTCATGAACACTGCATTAATACTGAAAAGGCTGATCTGTCTGCTTACTATCAATGATTTTATTTACGTAGGTTTTATGCTGAATTAGCCTTTTGTTTTACTCATTTAATGTGTGCATGGGTATACATTTTTAGATACATATATTTGAGCCCACTTGCAGAGGTGCTATCTCACAAGCAGCCATCATCAGATACGATGAGAACAATTATACTCGTATACTTGTGTATCTTTGTTTGTAATAATACACTAATTTTGCTTAGAAAAGGCAAACAAAATGAATTTGAGAGTCACAAAAATGCTTATTTATATAAATCAACATCTAAAATCTTTATTATGAATAAGCAACTTTTATAAACTATTTGTTTGGTCCATGCAGCAATCGCCATGCCTTTATACTGTTCATTACATGCATCTTATGTGGCACTAAATAGTGAAAACATGGATGACCTACAATCAGCTGCTGTCAGCTAAAAAAACTAGATAGTTCAAGAAAGGTATGGAGACATTTTTTCCTGCAATATTCTTGTGAAACTGAAATTGTTTCTCTGGGTTTATCTTCTACCTATGTGTGGCATACATTGTTTAACAAATGTGCAATTTGCTTGATGTTTCAGTTAATTATATAGTGCAGAAAATCTGATATGAGCTTGTCTCTTGTTTTTCATTGCCTCAACCACAATATCTGCTGCTTTACTTACTCCAATCAAATTGGTATTCTCACATTGGAGGTCCAAGCACAGAGATTTTGGGAATCCAAGAATGGATCCTGCACACACCATACTGACGAGGGATAGAAATAGAAATCTTTCAGCATCACTGTCAACTTTGCAGTTTTCTCAAAGGCACTGATCATCACAATATATCTTGCTTCATCATTTTTCATTTTCCCAGTCACATGGAAAATTCATAAGTTTCTTCAGTTTTACTAAATACGTATTAAAATCATCTGCAAAGCATTACATTGTTCTTGTCATCTCCCTGAAAGTGGCAAACACATTTACAAACTGCCGTGTTGAACAGGAATGAACAATTATTGTGTTCAGATTGTGAGCTTTGTGAGCAGGCTAAGTTATTTCGGAAACGACTCTAGATATTCTGGCTTGCACTCCTTTGAATTTTTCACTCATACTGCTTCCTATACTATACCCCTGATCCCTTATGCATTCTTTTTCAATACTCAAAGCAGTGAGTCTCTGCAAAAATACTTCTGCAGGTGCTTTACAGTTGTCTCTTCCATAAACTCAATAAATTTTCCTGCAGTTCCACAGTTCCATTTTTGTTTTGATTAAAACATCTCACCACCAGGACTATCTGCTTTATCATGGAAATATCAGTGGTCCAAATCAAGCTACGGAACCTTGAAGCTTTCAGTGCCAGAATGTCATTTTTAATTTGTAGACATATCAGGTATATTAGTTCATTCTGAACTTGTGACAACGTGTATCGTGTATTCTTTGAAAACCAAATCCAACTATGGGATGTAATGCAAAAGAGTATTGAAATTTCTGGTGGTCTGGAGTCGTCTTCTCAGTGCTATATTACTTCTTCTACAAAGGAAAAGGGTTTACAGTCTGCCATAGAGCATGAGTAATTCTGTTTTTTCCCTTCTGATTCTGCTTTAAAAGACACTGCTAGACTATTGTTTCCCTTTCACTACATTCAGATGGGAACATATCGTATCAGCCCTAACAATTGTATACCTGTATTTTTTCAACTTATGTTTCTAAAGAATTTCTTTCTCATTTGGTCAGCCTGTCTTTGATATTGATACCAAGATTGCTTCATTGTCAAAAACAATACATGGTCCACAGAAGACTCCATCCAGATGCTTAGAGTATTATGTAAAACTGTACTCATGAAGAAGCGGAGGACTGAAACATCAATTCTGCTGGTGGCTGCTGCCTCATTTCATGTTTTCTTTTGAGAAATAAAAGTTAACAGGTGGTTTCCACTAAAATGCTAAAATTTTTTGTATTCTGGACAGCTGTCAGTATATTAAGGCCCAAACTCCTGATGACTCTCTGTGCTGATGTTGTGTGCAGTTAGAGATTCTTTGATGAAGGATGTGATCTCACATTCAAGAGCTGCTTTTGTATTAGCCACATTTAGGGTAGCATTTACTGTACATGGGCAGTTGGTTCTTTAGGGACTGGCAGATCAGTTTATGGTGCTCCATGAGATGCTTCCTTGGTGTATGTCTAAAATGAAAACAAAAATTAGCAACATATTTAATATCACAGTAGAATGGTATTGGGCATTTTATGACAGACTGTGCAGAGAGCTGGATTTTAACCTACTGATACAGAAAAGATATTGTAATCTTTGACAGGTGTTTTGTTTTTCTCTTCTCTCAAACACATTTTACTCTTCTGTTGAGCACCAGACAATTCTTTCCACATCCACATAGATTTAATCCCAAGTACAAGTCAATCCGAATGTGGCATTGGTACAGCAGACTAACAACACCAACTGACTTTACACTGGTGGGGGCAGTGCACTATGGTCTACCTGCTAGCACCTTTTCTTTGAGGTTGTGGACAGTAAGTATTAGGCCTGGACTATACATGGGCATAATGTCAGTTGAGTCTTTTCCTTCCTGCAGGGTTATTCTTTTCTTCTTGGCTGGCAGATATCTACAACTACATTTGACTTCTTTAGATAAAAAGAAAGAAGCCTCGTAGTGGACTATAATGATGCTGCACACTACACACCAATTAGCCCAGAGTATCGCTCACCACCCAGGAGGATGACCTTTCATTTGCAACACACTGAGTCTGCTGCTGCAAATCAAATTAGAGACAGACGATGATGGCACCAAAACGCCACCCAAATAAAGAATTGCTCCAACAACATTTTGGTGTGAGAAACTGATTGGGACATTTCATCAATGGCAGAATTAAGGCAGATTTGTTTGAATTCTTTTATGTTTCTCCTCCAAATGGGGGAAAAAAACAAAATAAAACAAGCTAACTGCTACTTACTTACTTACCTGTCCTCACACCCAGTCCATGCACAATGTATTCATTGTGATGGTAGAGGTCCAGGATAAGCTGGAATAATAAAGGCGGTTACTCAGGATTCTAATGTGGCCATCTGGTTTTCGTTGACTATTGTTTCAGCATTCCACCTTTTGAGACTGGGTCAGTAACATTGTCACTGGAATTAATCAGGGAGGCTCCACTTTGTCATGTGTTTTTCTGGGGGGGGGGCTCTCCACACCTGTAAATAATGTTCTGCACTGTTTTGCCATACAGACAGTTCTGCTGTTTGGCTACAGCACTACAACTTTTCATTGTTCCTGTTCTTTGTGAGCAAGGATCAGTATTTGGTGTAGCGTCACACAAACAGACATTCTCGTTTCACTGGAAGTAAGGATTTCTGGCCCACATGCAAGGTGGAAAACTGGGTAGTGCAAGTGGTATTCTCCTTCTTTGATTGATCAATATGGCAGGTAGGCAGTTGACATTATCTGGCAGCCGTTGGTTTTGCTAGGCAGATGACAATAGTAAGGATGAATAATATATAACACATGCATTCCAATTTCTTAATTTCAGTTGACATTACCAGAAAGTTTCCTTTATTTGGGGTTGATAATGATGAGCTTCTATTGTACAAGTAGAATTTACACAAAATCCAGAGTTATTTTTTTTAATTTATAGAGATTATCTTAAGTTATTTATGTCAGAATAAAAAAAATTTCCACAATTGGCTTTTCAGCAAGATATCTGAGTGTGATGGTCTTTCTTGATAATACATACAATAGCACAAGGGTTAAATTAAAGCGAATTAACTACTTTACGAAAAAAAATGTTTTATTTACATGCATGTATTTATTTTTTTGATTACTTCATAACTTATTTAATGTTTCCAGTTATTATTATTTTTTTATTGCATCTTAAAAGTAATTAAAAACCACTATGAGTTAGCATGATGGTCTGCTGTATTCAAAACAAAACATGTGCCTTATCTTACATTTTCCTTCTTTGCTCATATTTAATTAAAAACTGTGATGCTAACGTCTTCGAATCATACTTAGAGCCAAACGTAATTTCTGTTTGTCACCGAATCATTTAGAACCATAAACAACCTTGAACAGCAGTTTTCCTCTTATCTTTGTTAATCTGGGCTATTTGCCTCTGGGTCACCAGCATCTGATCAACAGAAATCATCTGTGTGACAGGAAGTGTGTCTGTGGTTGGAAGAGCCTGGAGTCTGCTGCCATATTGCAAAACTTGTTGATTGCCAAGAATAAATGCTAAGGAGAAGAGTACAAATGAATTATAAATGTGCATACTACATGTTTAAAAAAAAAATGGTTGGTCAACTTTACAGATATCATTGCTTTTTAAATGTTTTAACATACATTAACATAATGTTATGCCTAAACTTAGGGTGAGAGTGACCCAGTTAACGCAGTGAGTGCCAAATCTTTCTGACGCCAAATTCTGGCACTCAGTGCAAGCGGAAGGCACCCTGACCCTACTGAAGAGGTGGGGGTGGTTCTGGGTAATGTTCCTGCAGAATATTATTTGTAAAAAGTAATTCTTGCATTCTAATCTATGGGATAACTGCATCTGAAGTCATTGAGGGAGTTGATGTCAAGCAGGCAATAACATAGTATGGAGTATACCATGGAAAATAGAGGGCGGGTTATAAGATGAATGGATTAAATTATCCGTTTTTCTTAACTTCATAAATGAAATGATCTGAATTGCAAGGCTAAGTGAGATAAGACAAGGTAGTTGACCAAAACTAGCCAGAACATCATGCAAAGTCTTGCAAAACAGCAAAAAGAGAATGGAATATTATTGAGTTTTGAAATTATTTAACTTCTTTTTGAAGTCTCTAGGAAGTTTATAAGATATAGTTATGTGCTGCCTGATACAGCCACAACAATCAAACACCATGATGAGCCACCCACAATGTTCTCCACTCCAAGCTCAGCACCAATTTGTTTTGCTTTTAATCTATCTTGAATGGTGTCAGTCCACAACAAGCAACAATTTGCAATAATATATACTCTTCTAACCTGTCCTCAATGTTTTTCCATCAAGCTGTACACCTGTGATTTATCATCTCAGTTTTCTTTGAATTGCACCATTTCTGGATACATCTTTCACCAATACCATACTTTCAACAAGCAGCCATATTCCCTTCATTTTCTTTGGCAAATCTTGACTTCCGGTTTAAAGGCTGCTGTGCAGGATTTACGTGATGTAGCAGGTGGCATTTTGAAAATGAATAGGCATTTTAACACTAACAATTAAGAACAAAATGGATGAAGATGATGGTGGTTTGTCATCAATTGGATACTTAAGCATGTTTTTATGAACAATGAACATAAACCATTTCAGATTTGTAAGATGAGGCCTGGATTTCCAGTAAAAAAAAAAAAAAAAAATGTCTTATAACTTTGAAATTACAGTATATAAATAATCAAAAACCGAGTCCCATGAAGATAATTACGATAGTGGGCAAACTTGGCGCCTCTACCCCTTCTTGTGATCCCATTTGTGAGCTTTTGAATTAGGCCTAGCCTGAAGTCTCTGTTTCAGAGTTGTTTGAATTTTGCTGCTGTTATTTAGAAAATTTAAAGATGTACTACCTTTTCCTATAACTGAATTTATTTGATATTCAGTTTATTTGCTAAATATCTGTTTTACTAAGGAAACTTATTGGTAGATCAATAACCACTGATGAATGATCTGTCAGTCTGGTTTCGTTCTTCCTTGCAATATTGCTCTGATTCCCTGTTTCAAAATGCATTGTAGGTCCAAAATGTGTGGATGGTAGGAATAAGAACGATAATCTGAAATGCCCACTGCAAATTCCATTGCTTAAATGGCTACACTGATGTTTCTCTAAAGACTTCAGTTACAAAGGATGCGTGATACCAGGTAGCAACGAAGTCAGTAAACAACAACATTAATGGTTCAGAAATATTCTCAAACCCATCACCAAAAAAAAACAGATGTTTAAACATTTGTATATTTATATACTAATTCAAATATTGAAAACCTGATATGCTCCAAGTATGGAGATCTGTTTCTGTATCTTATTACTGCTTGTAAATTACATTTTATTGATTATAACCTGTGATAAAGTAATGATAGGCTTTGACTTTATTAATGCAATATTTACTTTGTGTGTGTGTGTGTATATATATGCATAAACATGTATGCACACAACAGTAAAATCTTACTGGATTAAATTGTAAATATACCATATATTACAGTACATAAAAAAAAGCTGAAGTTATGAAAAAAAACAATTCTGTGGGAAAGAAAACAAAGATGGTTTGCATCGTAAGAAATATTAAAGGTGGCAGGGGTGTTGAATTATCATGGCTGTCTCGTCATTTTGGCTCTGTAGACAAAGGAATCTCCTGTTGCTACTCAACAGGAGAATAGCTGGTGAGGTGAATGAATTGATCGTAAGTTCTAAATGAATACATGAAAATACTTACAAGGAAAGCTGTTGTAGTCTGTACACTTGAACCACTCTCGATCTATACCCCAAAACCTGGAAAGGCAACTAATCTCCATTTTTCATTATCAGTGGCACAAATCATTTTTTGTATGCAACTGACATATTGTTAAGAATTTAAGTTTGGAAGATATTTGCAGTTATTTCAGACTGGATCCACGGCGTCAAAGGTGAAAATAAACAAACAAACAAGGTTTATAGAAGCCAAGGTCATAATTGTTTCAGTGTCTGAGATTCTGCTACTCTCCATCTGTATGTGATTGGCATGCTGACATGCACCATCACATAGGTTGCATACAGACTCTGACTGAAGGCAGAGATTGTCTGGCTAAAGGGTCACAAATAGCATTCCAGAGCAATTGATAAGAGATGATACAACAAGATTTACAGGATTTAAGGAAGCATTAAAGCTTGCTTGCTTTTTAACTTATATATTTTTGCTACTTACAAATTATTAAAAGTATATAAAAAAAATGAAATTAATTAAATATTTATATCTTGGTGACTGCCTCTTGTTGGAGCAATGATGTCAGACAGAACAGCAACACACACAACTGATATTATTTGTGATTTTCTCAACAAAAGAGATACCTACTCGTGTTTGAAAAGTATATAAGGTTTAGATATACTAAAATTTCCTTGTCTTTTAACAATTCAGATTATTAGTTAACAGAGTTGATTAACTGACCCTGTTTACTGACAGTGTTCTGTTAATAACAAGAGAGCTTTTAGAATTTAATGGTACTGCTTGAGATAAGAACAACTGAAGAAGCTCTTCAATAAATAGAAAACCAGCTGAGAGCAATGCTAACTTAAAGAAGAAAAGATGTTAAAATGCTTCACTCGCTAGTGTTGGTTGGCGGTATAGGATGGAGATGAGATTTTTGACTAGGTAGACAGACAGCTCTTTTCACAGATGTTGAAACAACACATCAGTGACAGCATCTGAAATGGTGGAGGGGGGGGGGAATAAACGATGACAACATCTGTAAAGGAGAGAGAGAGAGAGAGAAGATGATCTGTGGGGAGAACTGCAGGATGCTGAAAACAACAACCTTATTAATTTTTTTTTGTTATTTTTCAAATGAATAAAGAATGATCTGGACTGGGGCTGGGAATGTAAAGTTTGAGAATTGATTTTACTGCGTAACCAGATTAGACTAGATAGTTTTCAACAGGTGGTTGTTAGGTTTAGCAGGCAATAACTGCCCGACTGCTGGTTCTGTTTAGCTGCTCGGAGGTTTGAGTGTGAAGCAAGAAATTAATAGCAAAATAAATTTAAGCCATTTTTTTTTTTTTTTTTTTTTTTGTTTTCACCCAGCTGCATTGCGAAGTCTCGTCAGGATGCATCAGCAGCACCTTTGCTTTCTCTTTCCTCTTATTGATTACTTGATGGTAAATTTGAGCATATTGTTGTCCTTGTTTTATTCTTCCATCTTTTAACAGCAGGGCGATGGTGCTAACAGTAGGGGGGGCATCGATTTTCATAATCTGCATGTTTAGTTGGTAATTGTTTTGGTTCTTAAACGAAGAAAAATGTTAATCTTTAATTCCTTCGTTTTATGTCAGAATTATATAAACTGCCATTGATCATAGGCAGATTTGGGGAAAGTATTCTTTGATTCTTGTTATTCCATAGGAATAAATTATGGGAGTGTTAAGTCAATGCTTCTCGTTACTACTACTGTCTGCCGTACAATGGCCACAGGTTTTGCTGCCATTTCAGATGTTTGTGAATTCTCTGCCAGCTCTTCATAGTTTCTCGTAAACAACTCCGTAGACATTCCTGGAAACGGGCATTTGCTAGTCACCAAAAAATTCTCAAGGCAATCATGACTTTTTATAGTGTTGCATTGTGGGAAGGCCATACACAGATGCCCTTGTCTTTTCATCAGTTGTATAGCCATTTTTTTTACATTGATTTTGAAACTCTGGAATCTTGAGAGTTACATGCATGTTGACCTGCTTTAGAATAACCGAATCATTAATGAAATTCTTGAATATTCAAATAACTGTGCTAAATACTGTTAGGCTCTTTCTTGTGTGTGTGTGTGTGTGTGTGTGTTGGGATGGGGAGAAACTGCTATGTTAAATCAACCGTGATCATGCTCTGCTGGATCTATAATGGAAGCAGAATGCATTTCGCAATATAAATTAGTCCCGATGCTGGTTTACTGAAGTAATCAGCAATAATAAGAAGATATTGTAGAAATTTCATCATTAGACTTTGGCATAAATTTCCGACAAGGACGGATTCTGCTGTTAGACCAGATCTGACTGACTTATTGTACCCATTATGCCATAGTTACACACACACTGCTGATAAACAATTGAATCACAAAAGTAGATTACTGCAGACATATCTCCTATTGCTGATCTGAGATACAGATGTTCCTGAAAGAAACTGTGCTGCTGTTGTGACTATGTCAGCATGGATTCGTGTATGCTACAGCTCGCGGTATGTTTACGCACTGCACAACAGGAACACTTGCTCAGAAATGATGCAAAAAATCTGATGTCATAAATAAATGTGAATTTATCTCCCAGATTCTATTGGTGCGCAACTTAATGTTTGCTTGCTTTTTTGAAACTTTATTTTGCATATAGATTGAAATGAAAATATTTAGTGGTTGCATTTGTAATATATATATATATCCCTGTGCTGGCATGTTGATCATCTGAATTACATTAGACTGCTTTTCTTTGATTCACCATGTACATCACTAGGTACTTCACGATGTGCACTATAAATGGTACTTTGCCGAAAATCATCTTAACTGTCACAAAAACTATTCTACTTCCCACCTGCCATTTTTGAGAGAAGATTGATTTTCTTTAAAAATAATTTTCAGAATAGAAATAATTTTCAAAGTTGATTTTCATCTTTTTATTGTCATTTTTGTGTCTTTATCGTTTCTATAATTTTTTTTATTTTTATTATTTGATTTATTTAATTTTCAACATAAGAACTTTTTTACCATCTTATTGCTATGATTATTTTGGTGGATGGCCACGAATTCGATTTTGTTTTGTTTTCCATTGCACATGACTGTTTCTTAACAGTCATCCAGTAGGGGCAAAACTGTAACCCTGTATGCATTTTGGGTTTGTTTGTTGTTGTTTTTTTCTGTTATGTCGTTTCAATTCACTGGTAAGGTAGATAGGGGTAACAGCATTTCATTTCATAAACGCTCTCAGCTCTTATTGATATGGCAAAGAAATCGATACAGTGACTAATTACTTTCATCTTGCATACAGAAAAGGAATTGTAGGCAAGTTGTGCTGCTTTCTTCTTAAACTGTCCAAGATTATTCTTGAGGATTTGCAAGACAATTTTATTCTCTTAAGACATCCCTCCAGATTTTTCACCTTACCTTGCTGACTTTTCCTTTTCAGCAGCTTCTGTTTACTTTTAATTTTTTTTTTTTTTTCATTATCTCTGCAGATCACCAGAAGTTTGCCACCCTACTTCTAGTTTATAGCTTTCTGCTAATAAGCTATACTGAGAGGCAGCACCATGGCTCCATCCCTGTCAGCAGCTCTCTGATTACCCATATTTCTGACTCTCTGTCTTGCTTAGCATTTTTAGATTGTACTTCTCTTGTGAGAGTTTCATACTATTTTTTTAAAGTTGTCTTTTGTTTTTTGTTTCTTTTAAATGAATTTTTAAAAAATAAAAATTATTCAAGCCTACCCACAGAGAAAACGCCATGTGTCAGTCATCAAGCTTTATGTTAATCTCTCTCCAATCTCTCTCTCTCTCTCTCTCTTCCCTCGAGTGTCTATGTCTCTCAATGTTTCGTTCTCTTTCATAGTTCTAGCCTATTATGTTGACAAGCTTATAAATCCATTTATAGATCTGTAAACCCTGACAATGCAATTTTGAGAAATTAGCTTGTTTCTTTTGGCACAAGTTTTGGGAAGAAAGAGTTAAATTTGTCTTGGAATTCAGATCTCTCGTGCATAGAAATATTTTTGTATAACATGAAGCAGTTTGTTAGAGGTTTTGTGAAGATTTTCAAAAAGGAATAATGTTTGAGGAGTTAATTTGTTTATGTAGAGAATTTCAGCTTAAGTTGTAATCAGTTTTTAGGAACAACAATGATAACCAGTTGATTATTAAATGGTTTGGAGGCTTGGCTGTTTACAATAGAATCCAACCTTTTGACTAGTGAAAGGCTGTTTTAAAAAAGCAGC
The DNA here is from genome assembly GCA_018389105.1 of Nautilus pompilius. Lineage (NCBI taxonomy): Eukaryota > Metazoa > Mollusca > Cephalopoda > Nautilida > Nautilidae > Nautilus > Nautilus pompilius. The sequence goes on from JACATO010001065.1 coordinate 728,165, forward strand.
CATAGATGTTTGTAGATTCACTGTATTTCCTAGAAAAACCATTAGCATTTATCTGTGCACTAAAATGATACCCAGAAGTGAAGCAGATTAAAGACAGATTGTAGTAGAGATTTAGTATAGTAAATAAGCAGTTTGGTACAGTTATCTTCAGCTATTTTGTTTTAACTTGCAATTATTGTAGCTTTTATTTTTTTTGTCCCTGTTAATTTCTCAATGTTCCCTTGTCTTAGTAACAGTGAAAAATGAAAAACATCTGGTAAACTCTAGAGCAGCATTCTGCCAGTCAGATTCATTTAAGGGAGGGTGCAGTTGGTAGTTCTACCAACATGGTTATTGCCGGACTTGTACAAGCATAATAACGATAATGTGCTGATCAACAACAACTCTATTTTATTTTAGTATAAAACTTGCCTGTGGATATTCATTTGTACGGAGGCAGGAAGTCATTAGGCAAAAATGTGAGTAAATTCGCACTTCTGATTAAATAGACTTTTAATTTGGTTTTCCTTTCTTTCTCTCAGGGATGTCTTACCTGCTAATATCCCATTAACTTTTACTTTGGTTTTATGAAGTGGCTTACCAAGCCACCATTTAGAGATGCTCAGAAAATGAAGATACGGCTAATTTTACGTACCCGCTGTTTAATTGTGATGCCATCTTTAGGTTAAGAATATAAGTCGGTCATTTGAGGTTGCCATGCTTACCAGATTAATTAATCCTATGCGCTGCATTACTGGGAGGGAGAGAGAAATATGAAGAAAGATAGAGGAAAAACGAGAGAAGAGATAGCGAGCAGGTGGGTTATATTCCATTTAAGGCGATGACTGTTATGCAGATGTGCTATTTCATTCTATTTTGCATTTGTTTTGTTTTTAATTGTTGAATTATTATACAGGATTAATGAATTACACTGATTTCGCAAATGCATTTTGTTGTTTCTGTTCTACTTATAAGATGAGAGCTGCACAGCACTGCTGCCATATGGCTTCGTTACTTGCGTCTCAGCCAGCTTCTCATGTTGTACGCCGATGCATCTGAGACGGCAGGTTTTCCGATTCTAAATACTAGGCAATTTTTTTCCTTTCTGCTGCAGTCATCTTTTAATAAAGTTTAAATAAACGACAGACAATGGCACGGTTTTGTGTTGTTTTTTTTGTCTTATCCTGCCAATGAAATCATTGATTTCTAATTACGACACCGGTGCCATCATTTACTGAATCACTACTGTTGCATCGTGGCAGGGCTTAGATTATCTGGCTGTTCTAGGTTAGAGGTCAGCACGTTCATACAGAATAAACTTTTAAGCGGGCACCTGTCCTTAGAATGGTAAACTCTGCTCTGAATTTCCACAGTACCCATTCATCACGTGTTCCAGCCAAGTGGGGTGATGACTTTTATCATCTTCAGCAGTCGAGGGTTAGTCTGGCTTTTTTTTTATGGTGGTTAATAATTCCAAATCTGAAAATGCTGTCCTTTCTTTGTGTGTGTGTGTATGGGCTGTTCAGCCGCGTTATTCCCTCTCTCCCGTGGTTGCTCTACCAGCTCAAACTTCCAAGAGACTCAGAAGACCTAACTCAAGTGGCAGCAGTAGAGTCGCCTCCTTGATGCGTAAAATGGTGCAGTGTCGACTTCAGCGTAATATGAATGCCAACACTTACAGTCCTTTATGCAGAAAACGCTGCATGTGTTGAAGAGGAGGGGGAAACAGTTCTTTCAGTCTGCTTTTGGTGGTTTTTGCTTCTAGCTACAAAGGTATTGTGCATGAAGGGCACTTGCTTTACCAACTTCCTTGCTCAGTGAAGTATAAATCCAAATTTGGATGGAGATTTTACAGCACACTGTAACTTGCTTACGAAGTTTGGCATTCAGTTTAATTTCACCCTTAAAATTTTAACACAACACTTGGGGTTTGCTTTTCCATTTAGGTACTGCAGTACGCACTGTGTTGTTTTGAGGTGTTAGTTGCTAAGAGACGGGATAAATATAGTTCCAGGTCTGAACTGCTGAACAGATTCTATAGATTTCTCACCGAACGCTATGGAAACGAGGAATGGCGGCTCTCTTGTGAGACCTAGAGGAAGTGCACCTTTCCTTAGATCTCTGGAAAATTAGGAAATTATTTATAATTCTATCAATACAGATTCATACCAAAACTCTCTTTAAAAAAAAAATGCACGTGTGACCTTTTAAATAGACTGACTGCCAAAACTGAAGTTCGTTCGATGCTCCTTTTTTCTCGTTAATCTGGGGCTCTCAGAAATTTGGCTGTATTGTAACAGGTAGATAAAAAATCTGAGTTAGCAGGCGAACAGTCACTCTGAAAATTCCTCTTGCAATGATAAATAATTTTGATTTTCTTTTTTTTTTTTAAATTTTACAAAAAAAAAAAAAATTTAGAAAGATTTCGTAAATTTTTCAATGCAATGAACCTATGGTCTGCAAACTGGAGATGGTGAGTGAGTAGAGAGAGGTTGACAGAGATACAGCATATCTCTGAAAATATGGCTTTTCTGGTTACTCTGGTCTGTGTGTGTGTGTTTGTGCCTGATGGTTGTTATCAGGAAAAAATAGCATCTTCCAGTCAAGACAGAACAGGATGGAAATTCCACCTTGAGCACAAACAGCAAGAAACTAACACTGCACTAGTCCTGCAGTCTGCCTGCTGACATCAGAAAGTCCGTCATAGTCAGCATCATCCAATTTTAGCTTATCTCTGACAAAGCCTGTCTGTTCAGAACTTAATCATTAAAGTGACAACTACTTTATATATATATATAGTTAGCATGGAAAAGACACCCAAGAGCCATTCCATCTGAAATCAACAAAAAAAAACAGAGAGAGAAAAATTTTTAATTTACTTATTAAATAATGTTTAATGAGATATCCCTGGTGATGATCACTGTATGATTCTCACATATGTCGCGAATTGGTCAGAACAGAGCAACGCCTCTAGGACTGATAACTGAAAATGAAGATAAAATAATTGTGTGTCTTAAAGAGCGCTGAAATATCTTCAGTCTCTTTGGGTGGACCACAGTTTTTCATTCTAATACAGAAACAAAATGGTTGTATACATATATATATATTTAAATATGAATAAATTCTAAGCAGAAGAATGTGTTGCATGTTTTGATCATTACTGCAGATACTTTTTAAAATTTACTAAGTACAAAGAAAAAATCAATAGCAGTCTTTGAGTACCCACCCTCCCTTCCACAGCGTTATCGCGCCCCTGGGTTATTTTCAGAATAGCTTACGTATGCCATGAAATAATTGGTTATAAAACTGAATTAAAATAAGAAGGGGGCTAAGAAAGAAGCTTAGGGAAGACAACTCTGTCCAGCATGTCTTGTAATGATTTTGTGAGATCTTAAAGAGACAAATAATTTTAAAAATTAATAAGAGAAAAAATTTAAAACTTAAAATTTAAAAAAAAAAAGAATAGCACAAAGGTAAGAAATTAAATTCAATGATGCATTAGGATGTGGGGAACCTACTAGTTGGCATACGTTTCAATGAACACAAAAGTTTATCTATGCAATGATGATGATGATTATGATGCTACCTTAAGTTTATACTGCTGAATAATGAACTGAGTTCTCTGTAGATTGTGTGGACAGAGTGAAACTAACTTTGTTTCTCACAGACTTAAAAAGCAAAAATCGATGTAATTATAGTCTACATATAAACCATTCTGTTGTCTTGAGCACTTGTTTAGTATTTATGAAGTGACTAGGTATAAATTTTTTTGCAAATTATCAGATTAAAGATCATTTCAACAAGTAAAAAATCTTAAAATTTCATTAGTTAATAGGTTTAAGAATTATAAGATATTGATGATGTGTTATCTACGAATGTTGTGAGACAGCTTGGACCTTTTAGTGGTGATGCAACTAACTAGTGAATCTACGTGTCACAAATGGCTTTTTTTCTGTCACCCTCAGTCCTGAAAGTAAACTTTATTTCTTTTTTATGCCCAGACATTTTGGTAGTGTGGTAGGTGATTTTGGTTTACGGGGAGTTTAAATGGTTTGTGCTGAAAACTTACTACCCAACCCAATAGGTCACAGGCCTGAGACTAGCCTAGGTACACCTGGACTTATTGGTAGCCAGGTTCTCGGATGTTTTGATTTGACCAGAATTATAGCCTGTTGTACGACTGGGGCGTCTGACCAATTAGGCATTATTTTCTTGGATGTTTAATCCTCATTATTAGTTAAGGAGTACCCACCAAATATATTGCTTACCTCGGCACCGGTAAGGTTTGCTGGGGTGGATTCCAGAGCCACCCTGAATGGTTGCTTTTGGTGGATCTCTGTCTTATCAGTGTATTTCTTACTGCAGCCACAAGAGATGGGGTAAATGTTACCTTTAGTTGGTAGTGGATTATTTCGTTTGTTTTGTGGACCATAACTGATTTCCTAGTGTCAGTGTTCTTGTGCTTGATTCTGATGTTGAGGTTCTTGAAGAGTCAGCACAGATATTCAGAAGTATCTCCAATGTATGCCATTACTACAGTTTGTTGTTGTTCTTTTTTTTTTTTTTTTGCTCTACCTGTTGACTTATTTGACTCTATTGTTTGTTTATTTTTTTTGACAAATAGTACTGGACAGTGAGGATAGACTGGAGTCAAAGTGCAGGTGGTACCCATTGTATGTCATCTTCCTACATACGTTAGTAATCAGTTTCTCTATGTCCTGAAAGCCGCAACATCCAGGAAAGGAAGTTAGTCATTGCTTTCTGTCTCCATTGCAAACCTGGTGGCTGGGAATGTCGTTAAGATATTCTGGAGATTGCTTTAGATCTCTCTTGATATATATAGATTTTTTTTGCAAAGAAAGGTGAGTCCAGCAGTTTCTCTAATAAATTTGAAGAAGACATCCTATCCTGGAACTGGAAGTGTTAATTCCATGATATTCTTAGTGGCATATCTGAAAATTTAGTGGCAACAGGTCACAGTGTACCCAAGGCCACTCGAACACTGGAAATACACACTGAAAAACTAAGAATATTGCTAACAGGTATGAAGGAGATTTACAAGAATGGTTTTGTGAATGGAGAATCTCAGTTATTCAAATTGATTAGTATGAATAAAGTTTCTCACTGTGGCATACTGAACACTATGTGAAACATTAAAATGCTTAAAAGGTAAGAAGCATCCAGATAAATCTCGTGTTTTGTTGTAGCCATGGTCCTGTAACTCTATAAACTTGTTAGTAGGTTGGATGTCCGTAAATGCTCTTTTGATAAGTGAGTGGTGATTGCACAGGGTGACCCGCCTCACTCAGGATGTTAATTCTTTTAGGAATGTTTTAGATAGCAGTTCTGAAAGAATCGGGTGGATAAATAATTTTAAAAAAAAAACTGCTGTCCACCTGCAAATAACTATACACTGACAGACATAATTAAGTTTGCTAAATCTGAAGTGAGTTAAACAGCATACAATGGAAAATAGTTCTTATCAAAGGCAAGAGTTAAATAAAATAGTCAATACAAACAGTAAATCTAGAGAGTAACTGCCTTAACTGAATGGCATTGCATCCATATTCCAATCAGTGTATCCTGGATTTTTGATGCAATGCCAGTCTTTGGATTTTTCAGTAAGAGACTAACTGGCAGTTAGGCATCAGGACATGATTGTTGTTGTTGTTTTTCTTTTAAAATCCTGGTTCAGTTACACGTTTTTATTTTTGTTTTCTTATCTTGTTATATATGTAATTATCTTTCAGCTGGAAATGCATCTTGTACCAGATGTCTTAGTTTGAAGAGAATGAATTCAAGGAAATAATTTTCTGTAAATTCTTTTCCTGAGATTTGATGGAAGCTTTCAGATACATTTGTGGTTTGCCGCAATTGCAGATGTTTACACATTTGGCAACTGAATTCTTTGTTTTATTATTGTGGTTTTTGATATTTTGCATGGAATCACCTCCCACAATCTAGAAGAAGATGTTTGTGTTCACCTATATATGGTGATGATAATTTCCAGTGTACTAGCAGTTGTTAGCTTTTTGAAACTCACAGAATATCGAACATCATCTTAACATCTGACTGACTTCTCTGAAGTTGGCTAGTTGTGTCAGGCAACAAAGGTTTGACTACTCTCAGAAATTCTGACTGCAATGTTTTACAGTACACCACAGGGATTGGTTTAGAGTCTTTTTGACTGAATTATTTGTGCTGGTACAACAAAGTCACTACAACAAATAGTTCTTACTGTTGTCACGAGGCAGTCATATAAGATTGGCTTTCTGAATGATAATGGCTTGTCTAGATTCTAGAATGTAGCATTTCATAGTCACCTGAAAGGTGACAAGCTGCTGCATCTCTCTGAGTGCACTTCCAAAATTAGACAATTCCAGGAAATTCCGAAACATCTAATTTTTGTACACAGTCTATAACTTAAGAAGGATCTGGACAAGTTGTTGTTTTGCAGAGTCAAGTTAATAGCAGGAGCTGCCAGTGATAAGTTTACATTTGTGCTTTATATGACTGCTGCGAATGCATGCAAAGCGCAATGAGATTTTCTCAAGCTTGGAAGGCATTCAGTTAGCTCACAAAGTCATCTTCCCATCAACTTAAAGGACTATATAAAAGAAGCAAAATCCATCTGTACATGACATTTACTACATGATGTTTACTGCCACTAGGAAAGATGGCTTTTCAATGAGTAGCTGATTACCGGCAGGTAGAAAGAACTCTCTCTGCATTTAGCATTTACTTTAGTTACAAAACAACATCTGTGAGAACCGATAGCCAGTTTTAGGCCTGGGTTGGTTACGGCTAATATTAATTTCTGTTAATGTTTGTTTCAACTCATCACACATGCTTTATCTACCACTTGCTGCCTTTAGACTTTGACACAAACCTGTTGAATGATACCAGTGTTCATTTATTCAGCAGTGGTAAGATTGTGGGGAGATTCACTACACTTGTGTCTTTGAGAAGCTGGCTGTCTGCTTATCATGTTGATGAGAACTCTGTCTGTCTGTCTGTCTGTCTGTGTCTGTTTCAGTGAAAGCGCACAGACTATAGACTCCGATGTTTACTTTAGACATTGTCATTGCTGTTGTTGTGCATACACAAGCCTGTCAATTTTTCAGTAATATTACTTTTAGGGATCTAAGGAAAACCAATGAGCATGGATTTAAAACATTTTAAGGCTTGTAGAATCAACCACCATCTGTTTCATACATGTTATGTCTTCCTTTGTCATGATTTCCTCTCTATTGGATTTTTAAAATTTTCTTTCAAAATCAGTTTTACTTTCCAACTCCATGCCAGGTATTTCTATTTGTTTTGTGTGAAATATTAGTTCTACACTACAGATGTACTACATCACATATCTACCTACAATGGTTGTGACTGTTAAGCCATCTCTTCGTACTTCCTCAACATTACAGTTTATCCACCTCTTCTCCATCTTTGTCTGCCTTCCAACATTGGTGTTCCCTTTTCTCCAATAGCAGTGTTGTCATCATATATTCCTGACAACCCTTACTTCCTCAACAGTACTTGGGTGACACAATAAAGTAACATGGTTTCACACATCCATCCGCTTTAATTTTGGAATAAAATCCCCCATTTTTTTTTTTTTTTTAATCTGTTGCAGCTGTTAACTATCTGGTAGTGAGGGATACATGTTTTTATTATTACAACTGTCTCACTGGGCTGCTGTTATATGGATGCTTTTGTATTTCTTTCTGGTATTTTTGTTGATATTCCCTTTAGTGTACTAGATACTCAATACCAAAAGCTGAAACCCATGTAGTAGTTATAAAAATGAGGGTAATGTAATCAACCAGCTGGTCCCAGATGCCAAGGTTGCTCTGAGACTTGGACACCTCCTCTTTCTACTAAATCCTATGAACTCCATGGACTGTTGGCATCTAGTATTTGTGATTCAGAGAAGTCAGGTGGTTGCCTTGGTTGTCAAACTGTGCATTCGTTTCTTAGAATCAAAAAAAGAAATCAGAAAGAACAAGGGTTTGTCCTTAGAGATATCCCCCTGTTTTATCACTTAAAACACCCTGCCATCTAGAGTAGTTCTGATCTGTTGTTGCTGGTGTCAGTTGCATTCATTCTGAAAGCCCAGCCTACTGTGAAACTATATTTGTGGAACAGACATTGTTTTTGTCACCAAGGAAACTGTCTTGTTTTTACTCTATGCCCTGATTTCAGCCTCAACCGGCCTGAGACTGATGTTCCTCTGTTACTGATACACAAGTAGATATTACAACGCCCTCAGGTTGCTACGCTGAACTAGAACTGGGCTTGTAAAGTATTCTCTAACATCTTAGTTATTAAATAATTTTGCACTAGTAGGCAGGCAATTAAATTGGTTTAAGGTCACATAATACAATGAAATCATTCAAAATCTAATTACAGATCTACTTTATAATTTTGTTGTGGTGTATTGTTTGATTTAGTTAACTTTAACATGACACGGTTAGTTAAAATCTTTATTAGCATCATGTTAAATTTTTTTTAAAAATAGTGCACCAAGAGAATGAATGGCACCCAAGCACGTATGATGATAATCTTACTTAAAAAATGATTTTCAGTAGAAAGTAATATTCGTGGTGGTTTGGCCTTTGCTTTAAATCTTCATGTATCAGTAGTGTGAGCAGAGAGACAGATCATCAGTCTGCTTTCTATCATGTTGTGATGTCTTGTTAGTCTGAATTATTATTACAGTTTGATTAGACTGCTGCAGTAATTAATTAGGCATCCAGCAAGCTTTTAAATGGCTGACTCTACAAGCTGAGGAGTGATTTGTTTGACCATCACAACAATACAATACCATACCTGCTTGTCGGTTCCTTTTCCTCTTTGCATACAAGATTGTATAGGTTATCTTAGAAATTATCCTTCAAGCATCAGTTTCTTATTACAAAAATACAGTTATTAGGATGAATGAAGTGTATGCTGCTCTTTGTACAAGTAGCACAACTTCCAGACTGAAGGTAAATTGAAATATCTGACCAAATAATACTGACACATTTTCTTTTAATTGAAAGTTTGTTTGTTTGTTTTTTTTATTGGTCGTTTATACCTCTTATTATTTATAAAATGTAGTTATTGTAAAATCGTGTTGTTTCAGATTTTTACCTGCATTTCTACATTAATTCTTGATATGTTTTTTTTTTCTTTCCTTCTCTTTTCCTCCCACCTCCAGGGAAAACTGAACCTGGTTTTCATGCGTCAATAAGTTAGAAGACCTTCCAATAATGCAGTGCTTCTGAGAAAATTTGTTATTAGTTTCTGATCATTGCTGATTGTTTCCAAGCGTTTACCAAAACAGTACAGCAGACTGAAAAAAGAGACTACTTTCACTTTGTCCAAGGGAGACAACACCGATTGTGAACTGCATGAGAGGTTGTTACATAATAATGGAGTGGTGGTATTTTGTGTAGAGTAATCACTGACTTAGAGTTTTCCTATGTGACCTTTTTAATTTGATTGTCTATACAGGTATTAGCTCTGCTGCTAAGCCAACTTGAGAGAAAGGATCTTTTTTTAAAATGGGGATTAGATAAAGAGAGAAATGTCAACTGTCTATCTGGGTTTCCATGGCACACAGTAGAGAATCTTTTTATACCTTTAGCACAAAGGAATCAGCCAGCTAGAAAATTAGGCTTACCTGACCCTGACACCAAAATAACAAGCTAACTCCATGGTTCCTCATATAACAGCCAGTGTTTACTTCAGGAGATAAATTAATATTTGGGGGAGGAAGTGTATAGATTTTGTGTAGTGGCTTTAAGAGTGATAAAAATGTATTTTGAGCACATGGCAGTAAATATATTTAGGGCCTCCTGGGAGGGAGAGTTCATTTATGCTGTAATAGTAAAAAAATTCACCAGGAATTTTCAAATTGCTCTCCTCTAGACTATTGTTTGTAAATTTTATAGAGCGTTAGTGTGTGTGTTTGTGTGTGTAAATGATGTTGATGCTGCTCTTGTTAAAACTTTTTTATCAGTTTTTGCTGCTCATCTAAGATTGATTGATTTTTGAAATTCTTAAACTCTCCCCTAGGCTGTGAATTAAGATACTTCTAATAGATTAATGGCTAATAAATGTTTGATGTTCAAAACAACCCACAGTTATCTGGTGGGGAGAGGGGAATTCGTGTAGGAACTTAACACTATAATCGATTCCTAGTTTGTTTTCGTTTATTTTATTTATTTTATTTTTTTTTAAAACGTTAATGGACCAAGGGAAATAATTCAACGATTTTAATTTACAGAGTTATTCCCCCATGTATTAATAAACATTTTTTTTTTTTAAAAAGACACTGTGCGGTTTATTTTTTGTTTAAAAAAGATTCTTTAATCAGTTCTTGGGTCTCGTCCTTAGATTCTGAGCTGGTTACACGTTTATCCTGCTGTACTGAATGCTGTTTTGAGTTCAAGTGAAACAAGGCTGCCTGGTTAAAGCAAATTTGTCTGTGTTACTGGGTCTGGATTCTGTTGCACAGCTTTCACTTTCATTAAATTTTCGCTTCACGCGAGAAATTAATGATTACTTAACCATCATTATGCATATTTCCGTTGTGTGGTAAACCCAGTGTTTAAATTTTCTGGTAAACCGCGTTGTGGGTTTGTTTCCAACGTTGGCAGATGGGAAACGGGGGGGGTCCGAGGAGGTTTCGGTGGTTATCTCCCCTTAGCTTGTGCATCTTTTATAAGAGGAAAACAATTTTAGACGAGAGGGTACCCTGTCACTGCTGTTTCTCCTGCCCCACCTGTATCCTCAGATCCCAAAATACGTAGGTTCAGAACTTGACATTTCTTTGTCAAGTCAGAGTTTATTAATTCTAAACTATTCTTGTGTTTGTTTGTTGTTCTACTTAGTAACAAAGGTTTCTTACAGTCAGTGAATACCATTTTGGATATCACAAATAGAGGATATCTTATCTGATAAAACTGCCATGGAATGCATTTTTAATATTAAATGGTGCAAATTGGTTAATGCTCACTACATTTTTGGTTTAGTTCTAACCACATGACTCGTTTTCATTAGTTTCTGCATTCTCTGGTAATAATGTGAATCCTCTTGTGTGCTGAATTTCTTTTTTATTGTCGATATTCAGACTTGAATGCATCTTTCTTGTATCTAAACTATTGGCAGCAGCCACTGTAATCTTATTTTTTTTTTAAATTTAAAGAAATAGAAAAATAGAAAGGAAAAAAAGAACACCAGAAAGTAAGAATACGGTAGTTAAACAAAAAAATGCGGTGTTTCAGCTTTAATATTTTTGATGATAATTATGATGCTATGAAGTCACCTTAAAGAGCCAGAGTTTATAGTTAAGAGCACATGTGGAGCATAAATATATATATATAATATATATAGAAAAGAGAAGAGCCATGTTACCTGTGTGTAATGTAGATTGTACTCTGGCAGTCTTGAAATTTCTAAAATCTTTTGATTGGTGTAAAGAAGGAAGAAACTGTTGATAGCTGTTCATTGAAATCATTTACAAAAACCAGGTGGAATTTGTTGTGAGCTATCTGGCAGATCTTATGTTATTTTTTTTTTCAAGTCTGTTCTTTAGTAATAATAATAAAAAAAAAATAATAGAATTGTAAATAAATATTTTTTCTTTTTAGAGTCTAATGAGGTTAGTGGTGTTAGATTTTGATTTTATGGCAACAAAACTATCATAGTCTGGCTTTGAAAAGGAGTCAGTGATATTTGACTGTGGGTAGCCATTTCATCTCATTTTTCCAAATGGAGATAATTTAAAAATTTTTTTTTCTCTTTTTTATGGTTGGCTGGTGTAAACTTCTCAAAATCAATGGTCAGGGTTGTGGGTTTAGTTTTTCTAGATTTAACAATTCCTTACCATGAGTGGGAAGTTAAATAGCTTTAGAGTTTTGTTCGACTTGGATGCTGCAATGAATTATAATTATTTAAAATATTAAAGCTGCACCATTACATTTTGTGTGTTCGCACATGCATTAATGTGGAGAATCCAACCAATGCTTATAATTTGGCTACAGGCCCCATTTTAACACACCAAAATCTGAAATTTGGCAGTAGCAGAAAATTTTTTTTAAAATTATCAGTGTCTTAATTATTTTGGTTAAAAGATACTTGCTTAATCTCTCTCTCTCTCTCATATCTTAATTACTAAACATATATTGAAGTTTTTACTCATTTATGTAAAAATTCAATTATATATATATATATTGCATGAATAAAGTATTACAGAGCAGCTGTAAAGTTTAGAAGTCGAATCCATCATTTATGACCAATCTTCTTGAATGGTTTCTTTCATGCTGTGTGGCTGTGTATAAATCAATAATGTATGCTAGCAAAAATTATGGCTTACACACACATTCGCAAAGTTTTGAGAGAAAAACAACAGAAATAGAAATGATAAGACTCAGCATAACTTCCCTCCAATATAGTCTACCTCCTGATGATGATAACCAGGAGAGATGTGCTGAAACCTAGGTTCATTATTAGTTAATTTACTTATTAATAAGGTGATGCTCCAACTAGTCACCTACTTTTGATAAACAGTACATTACCAGTAAGTTTCCACTTGTAACAATAGAATATTTGAAAAAGGAAAAGAAAACTATCTGGGGAAACTAATATTCTGCACTTTTTATCCCAGAAATAAAGCTTACTGAGCTAGAAAGCCCAAGACACAAATACTCCAGATATTCCCCATATGTACTGTGTAAATAATTTTTTCTAATGGTCATCCATCAAGTTTGTTCAGGCCATCTGTAGAATTCCTTGGGGCCCCATGGAAAAGCAACTTCTGTAGGATTGACATGACTGTTAGAAACAAAACTTGAAGTGAAAATGACTTGTCAAGAAATTTGACCTGGGTCTTTATACCTCCCAAAATCAATCATAAGGCTGGCTGCACATTGGAGCTAACCTAGTGGAAATAGATGGTAGTGATTTACATCAACTGTAGGGTGACCACCTTTCATCTTTAAAATCAAGAAGCTGGTGCATTGGCAGAATTAAAGGGCACTTTTTGCTGATTTTGATGAAGGACGTAGAAAAGAAGAGAATTGCTTTTCTGGGCAATGATTTTCTTACTCAAAATCTACACACACACACACACACACACACTTGTTAAGTATTAACTAGTTTTGAATTCAGCAGCTTTAATACACTTGATACAACTTTTACTAAAAGCTGAAAAGCCAGGATGGTGCTAGCAAAATGCAAAGGATTTGTATAAATGGCAGATTATTAGTATGGCTGGAAGGCTACTTATAAAGTAGACAACAGTGCATGATGATTGTATGAATTGATCTGATTGCAGGACTGGTTTGCACACTGATTTTGTGTGTATGTATAAATGATGACAATGTTGGTCTTCAAAGCAGGTTTACAAAATGTGCAGATGTTATTAATTCATATGGTACAGTTGATGTACAGATGTTATTTGCAATCATGGTCTTATAAATGACAAATGAGATTCAATGTTGCCAAGTATAAGTGTATTATTCACCTCTGTCGAAGTAGGTCTAATGATGATTATAAATTAAGATATAGCATAATGCTTTGTGTAGATGATTAAAAAATGTCTGAATTATTATTATTTTTATAAATTGACTAAAATGTCAGCAGTTGTGTGATGGAATAACAGCAAAGGCATGTAGGATCTTTGCATGATCATTTAGACTATTTAAACTGTCGGAAGTAATACTTTTTATTCAGACCAGTTCTGTAAAATTAGTTATGAAGAACGGCTCAAATAATTAAATTTCTCCAGTTTTGTGCCTTGCCACTGGGTGGCTGAACTGAAGTCCATGGCAAAAAACATCAGAGTTGATTAAATATTAAGAAATGTTATAGATTCATGGAATGTGTTTCCAAGTAGAATTATTAAACCTGAGATTTCATAAATGTGCAGAAGGGATGTTTATTTTATTCCAAAAATGTTCCCTAAGCTTACTATCCCTCTGGCATACCATGTAAACAAGAATGTTTTTAGCATATCTATGACCTGCCAAACATTGATATCAGTACTAGTTAATGTAAGTACAGATGAGGAATACCATCCTCTGAACTGTGCTAGACTATCAAAAGGCTGGCTGTTTGCTAGCTAGTATTTGATCCTAGGCCTTATATGGAGAAGTATAGACAAAGGACCAGAATCACCATTGGTAATCAAGGGAAGATTATCACTCAGTGCAGAGAACTGCATTCACCTTTGTTGAAAAGATCTCCAAGGCTGCTGACATTTTTGTGAAACCAGGATGGGCTATCATTGTATTATTCAAAGGAAGGCTCCTGAAAAAGAGTGACTCTTGTAGCATGATCCAACACCTAGTGGGAATAACTACAGTAGCATGCATATTTGTTTACAAGAAAAGCGAGTCACAGTGACATGTAGATGTCAAGGATGCTGAAAGAGATGACTTATCAAGCAAAACTCCAAAAGACCATTGTCTCATACTCCATTGCTTGAGAGTTTTTGCGTAAAGCATCAACAACTTGAAATAGTAGTAGTAGAAGAGAATCTCTGGGTCCACAGGACAAGGAGTAAAAAAAGCTCAGAGGGATGGGTAATACAGGTTGCTAGAGTTAGGGTAGGAAACCCCACAATCAGCTAAGGAAAAATTGTAGATAAGGGCAAGGATGGACACCTATGGGTGTGCAATTACTCTGGATCATTAGCTTTTATTGGCGATAATTTTGGTTGTGCTTGAATGATGGATATATTAAATTCTTAGATCAAATTATTATTAGTGAAAAAGTGTGAAGTATGCATGAAAATATGGTGCATGATGAATTTGGCAGTAAGGCAAAAAAAACCAAATTGGCTCTAATTGAGTAGTGGATGGCTAAATGCAGAAAGATCTAGTATTCTGTAGTTGAGTACCCAAGATTACAACACGCTGGTTTGGCCAAGCTCCCGTGGCAGGGTTCATCTCATACCATAGGAGTGACAACACTTGTTAGCAATACACAACCCAGGGTCTATTTTAGAAACAGGTTTCAGAGTTTTCGATAAATGTTTTAATTAGAGTTCGCACAAACCATTACTCTCTATGCTAATGAACGTTGTGCTATGTTTTTTTAATTGGAAGATATGATAAACATTTCTTAATGAACTACTAGGCAGGCACCAACTAAACAAAAATCATTCAGCAACATTTGGAGAGAACAACAAAACCTTTATACTAGACATGTTGTTTTTTTTCTGCCATTGTTTGATTTTGCTATTTTGCATCTTTCCCTGTAAGCATACTACTTAATTTAATAAGGGCCTAGATGTGGGAATTATAGAGAAGTAATGATGCAATTCATTGAAATATGTGGATGTATTGTACTCTTTCGTGGGTCACTACTAAAATATTAGTTTTCTTTGAGTATTTTAATTTATCTACCATATTGATTTAATACCTAATTATTTAGAATCAGTCGGTAATGATTTGAAGCTAATCGTGAGCTTTTGTGGTGTTGCATTATGGGAATATTTTCTAAATTATTGGTAGATAAAGACTGGAATTCAGGTTGCATACACAGCCATTTTAAATGTTTTCTGTTCTTACATGTCAGAATATCATCAATAATTGGCCCAAAATAACAAAGAAACTATATCAATTGTTGATTTGAACAAACAAACAGTGCTGGGACAGAGAATCTGAGACATTTGGATTTATCAAAATCGGATAGCCATGATAATTGTGCATAAACAGATTGACTGCCATTCTAAAAAAAGTTCAATTATAGAACAGCAACTTAAATATATCCTCCTCATCCTGGATTAGTATTCATTTATCTACTTCATTGAGTTATGCTTGTCATCATTTCAGTTAACCTTCTGCATAAGGCATTATCAAATACTTTTCCTATTCTAAATATATAACATCTATTTTAAAATCTCCTTGACTACTACATCCTCCAGATATTCCAATAAGTCTCTTGGATCCAATCTCCAGTTGGAGAACCAAGCTGTTTGTCTCCAGGAGACACTGACCACCTAAGATGCATTGTTGTTAAATTTCCTTTGATGATGAAGTCCAATACCTCTGACAGATAATCCAAATGCCTACAGCTAATTGCCCAGATTGATTTTATTGCTTTTGTTAAATATAACCTACACCCTTATTTCTGATCTTGGCTGGCAGATACTAGTCAAATAAATATAAGTGTGCAGCAGATTCCTTCCTATTGTTTGTTTGTTTGTTTGTTCACCTTTGGTGATATACCTTGCTGGATCAATGAACTACTATCATCTAGTCACCTTTAACTTGTTTCTAAATCGTAAAATGATTTTATAATTCACTGGTTAATAATCGCATAATGGTTTATGTTACTCATGATCTGATTTTGTTCATTAAAATTTGCTTTTGCGTGCAGATGATAATTTTAAGGAGTGTAGAGAAGAACATGAGTAAACATTATATGTATCTCTCTCACCCTTTTGTTGTGAATATTCGTGAATGCAGAGCCCTTTTAAGGAGTACTGCTGTAAATTTAAGACTATTACATGACGTAGGATCCTCAATACACTGGTTAGTTGATGTGGGTCTCTCCAGTGGTGCAGACAAATTATTTAGGTTTATCAGCTTAAGTAAACCTTCCAGTGTTAGGGGGACAAATTTACAAGAGGTCCAGTTAGCTGCTCATTGCACTGCTTTTTGATTTTCATTTACATGAGAATTTTTAAAATCTTAAGAACTGTTTCTTTCCAAGAGTATCATTAATTTTTCATTATTTTCCATTGTGTTAAGCTGGTTCTGGTTTTATTACGCCATCTACTTTTGCTTTAATGTTTCTTAGCTGCTGCTGGAATTAACAAGTAGCCCTTTTTTTAGGATGGAAACCCTTGTTGAGCAGTTCATGAGCTGCTGTTCTTTTCAGCTGCATTTTGATGGGTATAAGATGCTGATAGAAGAAACCCTCTCATCAACCTAGTTCTTGGACTGGAGAGAAATTTAATCAGATTTCACCACAGCTAGAAGAACAGCTGAGTGAGCCACAAAATATTCTATTTGCATTCCTCCTAGCATAGGATTTACTTGGAGGTCAGCCCTGTCAACAGCTTTGGCAGAAGATCTGCTCACAGCAGATTGGACCAGTTTTATACAGTCTGCTGCTTATCTCCAGCCATGTATTTTTGTGTTGGACTTTATGCTGGCCCCAGTCAGCCTGATATTTCATCAGTGTTTTGGTTTGTACTTCCCACTTAAATTGCCAGTAAACAGGGTGTTTATCTGCTAATGGATCAGCTCCTGTGTGAAAGCAGACTTTTCAATTAAAACTGAGCATGGTGCTGTGCACACACACACACACACACACACACACACACGGAGAGAGAGAGAGGATGCAAGAATATTTTTTAAAAATTTTTATCTTAACACAGATATTCCAGGAATTGTCGTTTTTGGTAAAAATGACAGAAACAACAACAACAGTATTTCACCATGCTTTCTAGTGTTGTCTTACCTGTATTTAAAGCATCTATGACTCTAGAGTTGTAGGACATTAGTGAAAATGGGAGATTTGTTGTAACCAGTACAATAAAAAGTATTTGTTTTCTAAAATTAAAGAAAATGACAGTACAGCAAACTATGGGAAAATAGCTTTATTATTGGAGGTAAAAAAAACTTTATTAAGTATTTAAATACATATGTGAATTAAAAAAATACTTTCTAGTTTTATTTGTCAACAAGCATATTTACATCATTAAAGAGAAATGTATAAAATTATACAGATGCTTAAAATCAGTTTCAGTGACTGGGCAGTTATTAAGTATTATAGATGTAAAAGAATGCCAATTTTTTTTAATTGTTGGTTTTTATAGTTGGAATTTTCTTCAGTTTATATTCTCCATCACGTGGTTCATCGGAATTGACGTGAATTTGTTAGTTTTATTTTTCTTCTTGTTTTTCATGTGATATGCACGACCATTTATTATAAACGGTTTCGTTGATGCTGATACTCGGTTTTTTTTTCATAGCTATATTACAAGTACATCGGGCATCAGGAGTGGCTTATTCTGGTGCTGGAAAAGCTGGCTGTGCTTTTGTTTCTCGCCTAGCCCACCTGGCAAGTCACACACGCAGAGCAGCCAGTTCCTTAAAGTTTATAGGGGCTCTTTTGTCACAAGTCCGGTGGTTTACAGTAGAATGTTCGCCAAATCATCTTCGTTGAATGCAGGGGTGTTTAAAAGCAAGCGGAAATGGTAAGTCGTCTTGTGCCTATGGAGGTAATAAAAAATGTGGTTTGTTTGTTATGCTCAAGATGCTCCAATTAATGAACAAACAAAGAAATAAAGCTCCGCAGCTATTTCTTTGGGTTTCCCCACCTTTTTTTTCCCAAGTGGCCAGAGGGATTATGAGATGATTACTTTGAAGATTCTGTTGCCCAGGAACTTTACATGCATGTAGCTCACCAGAGAAACAGTTGCTATATAGCAAGATTGATAGCAGCAGCAAAGCTAGGACCACCTAGAATTAGCACAGACAGTATGTTTGTTTGTTGATTCTGTAAACATGACATTTGCGCCAACATGCCTGTACATGAAATACCACTAATAAAATGACATTGGCATTTGCCCGCTACATAAATGACAGACTGAATTGGACTGAAAATCAGTGTTGATGTGTAGCCTTTTCAGATAAGTCTCAATTTATGTTGGAGCATCAGGATGAATGTTGGAGTGCCTACTTTACACACAGACTGTATATAAAGTAGCTTTATTTTGGTCACTGCATTATGATGGGGTGAGGAACCATCTATCTCAACAGCAGAAGAGCCCATATTTTTTGCTATGTGGAAATCTGGTCTTATTAGAATGACATTTTACATTTTGTCTAAAATTGATTAAATAACAATAGAATTTGTGTTGGTTGATCTGTGTGTTGAATTTGTGTCTGGGTGTTGTTTTTTTTCTTTGTTTCAAATAGTAATTTTGGAGTGAAGTACTTAGCAAAAAGTATGTATGTTATTATTGTAAATAGATATTTTTATCCAGATTTCTATAGGATTGTTTTCTATTTGTTCTTGTAATTTAGAAAGCCACAGCCAAAGTATACATGTTTATTGAAATATTTTAGATTACTCATCTTTAAAGATTGTATAATATGTTAGCATAAGGCTTGCTTGCAGAATGAGTGGTTCACCAACAGTTTTCCCAACAAATGGTTATTTAACCTTTGAAACTGTATTGTTTGTCTAATTGTTTCAGTAGCATTGCAAACCCTGCTGTCTCAATAGATTTGTCTATCTTAGGTGTATTATGGACATTCTCTGAGGAAGCATTTAGCAGTTTCAGCCACATTTAAATAACCCGAGTCATGTTGAATTGGTCATTGCTAACCTATTGACATGGGCATTTCATAGGGAATGATCTGTAAATAGTCTTCTAATCTGTACCTGTAGATTCCTGGGTATAAAATTTCTTTGCACATTCGTTAATTCTAATTTCTTGAAATCAAGGTATCTGTTGTTTTCTGATTCAACTCTACATCGTTCCCTAATTTTTTAGTTGACATACCTTCATACTCTAGGTAATCTAGTGGCTGCTTTGGCAATTTTGTCAATCTTTCTAACCTGGTAAGCCAATGTGTCCTGGAATGATTACATTTTTACAAACCCTTTTTGGGAAGGATACTTTAAAGATAAATAGGTTTTCTAATACAGCTGGTACTTGTATCATCAGATAGAAGCCAAAGGGGCAACTTACATAAGAAAGGCTCATGATTAGACATTGGTTTTATTTTTACAGCAAGTCTGGCTTGGAAAAATTCATACCAAATCTATTTCCGTGTTTATGAGCTTAAGCTGTTTATGAACAAGTTCACTCCCATTGAAAAGATTTGTATATGTGATAAATGACAGAACTTGCGAAATCATATGTCCCATAATTTACTAGACTGACATGAAATATAGTTTGAAAGCATATTGATTCCCATTATAGTAATATTACATAAGGAACAATCTCTAATTGTAAGTGCTCCAGTAACTCTGTAATCTAGATCAATCAGCCATTATCATGTTAACCGACAAAAAACCATTATAAATATTACTTGATTTTCAAATGATCTAAGTTAATTTAAATTGAAAACTATTGTTGTCATATTTTTATGGATGTTGCTTTATTAGTTAAATGTTTTGCCACCTCAGAATTGGCAGATATCTCAACAAATGTGCTTATACACTTAGCCATGTCTAAGTTTAAGGTGTTTGGTTTATTTCATGATAACTTTTTGAGTTTTTGGTTAATTCAATAAATAATCAATCAATCATTGTAAAGCATCCATTAAAAAAAGCTGGAGAATGGTTAGTGCTAAATACTGCTAGCAAGCATTCTTGTGTGGTAAAAACAGCTCCATTGGGAAATAGTTGTAACTGTAAAGATCATCATTTTTTTACAATATTTTGAAAACTATTGATTAGAACTGAGATATTAATGGACATTTTGAATACTAGGCTCATTCAAATGAAACCAAGCCAGCAGGTACTATTACAGTGATGCTGTTTCAGCCAGGTTTCAGGCATTGAGCTGGACCACTGTTTATATTTTCAGACAAGAAATCTAAATGATATCAAAACAGTTTCCATAGAAATGGCTACTTAATTATTGTTTGTTTTAATTTTTTTGACAAACAATTACGACACAAATATATAGTTCCACTGGAAATTATTAATATACTATCTTACTGTTGAGCACTCAACAGAAAGATTAAAATAGCTTCTGTTAGAGTACATAAAATGTTTTCATCTCTTTGTAAGTAAACTGTGTGTGTGTGTGTGTGGCAGAATGGTGATGAGACTATGAGAATATGTTTGGGACTGACCACTTCTTTTTATTTCTTGATGATGACAAATGGAATGGGAGTCCATGAGATTGCAAGGTAGTAGTGTGCCATATTCCTCAGCACATGAATTGTTAAGAAACCACAAAATTCTTAAATCGTTATCCAGAGATTTCTTCATTGATCAGCCCCCCCCCCACAGTGATAGCAAATTCAGAAGCTGTTTAGAAAATTGAAGTACTAAAATGACTGATAGCATGAGATTGGTTTGTAAATAGTTCAGTCTATCCCGACTTGCAGAGTCAGACGAATGAGTCTGAATCAGAAGTGTTGTGTTTGCGCATGTCTTCATGGCAGAGTTTGAATTTTTTTTTTCTTTCTCTAAGCTTTAATGAAAAAAAAGACTAAAATGAGTTCCTTCACTACAAATAAATAAAAGGGCGTTTGGAATTTTAAATTTAACTCTTTACTTGCTGAAGTCACCAGGAGTGAAACAGAATTTAAAATTTATTTGCTGATAATTTAGAAAATGTTGCTGCTGTAAATCAGCTTCAGGAATTAATGATGGCCAACTGCTTTTGAACATTTATCCATCAACTCAATATGGCAAGGTACAACAGGGAAAGAACCGGCTTTGCATTTTAATTTTGAAGATTGGCAGATACTGTCAACTTCTCAGAAAATCATGTTTTTATATTGTTTGTCTTGTCATCGTTTAACCAAAAAAGAATGAATCCTACAATTAGAAGCCTATTATTTTTTAATGTAGTATTTTAGTAATAATTTTGATACCATTCATGTTTGGTGATTAAACTGTTTGAATGATAACATAGGACAACTAAATATGTATACATAAAAAAGAAAATAAGCCATTTTAAATATTTAGTATTTTCATCATGATTAATTTAATACAAATCTTTTATTTGAAAAAGTATATATTTTCTTATTGTCTTTATTTTAAAAAGAGAGAAAAAAACTCTCTAAGTTGTTGCTTCATTAAGACTGGTTTCTGTCTGACGTTCAGGAAAAGATTTGTGATTAAACAACGGACGATGGACATATCAGGGCTGAACTTCCAACAAAAGAGAAACTGCTTCATTTCCTGAATAGGAATTTTTTGACAAAACGTTTACCAAGACTCTCCTGAAACTTGAGGAGATGGTTCGATGACCAACCAGCAAAAAGGTAACGAGAATGAATGCATTGTAGCTATATTGGCTCTACTTTCATTTTGTCTTAAGCTGTTCTGCACAGTTGGCTTCAGGTGGCATTTTTTATATAGCACTTATCATTCCTTGTTTGAGATTATCTCAACTGCAATTCTCTTTCATGTGCGTGCATTCTGCTTCTTGTAAGAAGCACTCTGCAGATTTGATTAGCTGCATAGTGAAGGATTTAAAAAAAAAATGGCCAAGACTTAAGTTATTGCAGTGTGTGTGCTTATTTAGGATGCGTAAAACATGTATACAATAATCAGAAGTAATAAATGGGGAAAATCAAGACCCACGATTATTAATGAAGAGCTGGTTCATGCAGCTGATACTAATACCCAGGATAGGAGACATTGCTAGAATCAAGCCATTCATATATAAATAAATAAAATAATGTTCTGTTTTGGTTTAGTTGTACTATAGTAAAGCTAGATCGTCTTTTCCCCACATTCTTCTATCTGACATGGTCATTGCTTTCCTAAAAAAAGAATAATCGTATTCTTGCACCACCATTAACAAGGGTAATTTTTATTTGTGGGAAGAATTCAAGAAAAAAAACCAAACAAACATACCCATATGGCATTAGGCAACTAATTACCATATTGGATTCATTCATTTACCAGAGTCCAGATTTTTGCCACACTTACTATTTCTTGTGACATCAGCTTATTCAGTCACTTCTGTATTTTAATGTGGACCAATGATTAATAGTTATTCTTTCCACAATTTTGTAACTAATCTTTAGAAGTTCAGAAAAGGACGTTATGTTAAATAAAGCAGTAATAAGTTTCCTTAACAGGTTTTCTTGGACAATAAGCATATCTATTGTCTGGTATATAGAAACCTATTATATTTGAGATTTTTGGCCTTAAATCTGTTAGAGCCAGGCACTGAAAAAAATTTTAGAGAAACAAGGATTATTGGTAATGATATGTGTATTTGTTCAAACAGCATTTTGGAGGGCTGTCCCTGGTGAGCAAGGGATATAAATAAATGCCTTAGTATAGCGGTAGTAAAAAGATACAGAGGGTTATATATATATATTAAATCCAACATTTCTAGCTGCTGCATGAATTATGATACCATATCAGTTTTATTGGTTTGTTTTTGTCTTTTAAAAAAAAAAAAAACTCTTTTCCATCTTGAGTCAAACCCAATTCTGTTTATGGTGTTCTGGTTTTATTATAATTGAAGCCTGATTGATCTCGCACATGTTTCTGGTCAGCTGTCGATTTCTCTGAAGCCTGACAATTGATTCGGATGTGGAAGGGGTTCTATTTTTAAAATGCATCACTTGTTAACATCATCAGTTATTTGTAAGCGGAATACCAAATTTAAGAAAAATGCAAAATTGTTTTCAGAAATGCAAATAATGCTAATTTGAAAATGTTTCTGAGTAAGATTTTATGTTTAGAATCATTGACTTTTTAAAATCTTTCTGACAACAACTTTCCCAAAAAACAACAGCGAACATTAACAAGCTGATTTCTTTTCTGTGCGTCATCCTTCCCTGGCTTTTTTGACATCGCTGGCAGCCAGCCTTTCCCGTGCAGTCTGTCGTGGAACTCGGCGTTTCTTCCAATGTGTGGTTCTTAACCATTTACTGCTGCACAGCAGCTAATGAACCTGTCATCTCTGAGCTAGATGAGTATAAATGGAAACAAACTATTAATGTATTTTGGTCTGTTGAGATTCCTTCATCATTTATAAGAAAAACAAGCAGAAGTGGTTTTTTTTCCTTCTTCTTCAAGATTCTATTTTCAGATGATTTTAATCCAAAAAAAAAAAAAAATTTTTGTTCTGGTTTTTTTTTTGGATAAAATAGTGATGTCCAGATTGCATTTTACTGAATTATCCTTGTAAGAAAACCATTATTAAAACTAGTTATCCATGGTGTTAATACTCTCTCTCTCTCTCTCTCTCATCTTCTGTTCCATTCTGTCCTCGGCCATTGTGTCTGACCACAGCATCTCATTACTATTAGACAAATATCTGTTTACAGTGACTGCTCAGACACAGGAAAGATCTGCTTGCTTAGTTGACCACAACTTTCGGTAGAATCTTTTGCATTTGTGTGTAACCATGCATGAGAGAATCGGAAAATACCTGTAGGAGTTTCCTCCGAGTAACTGACCCCTCGATGTTCTGTTCGTATGAACAAGGAAGAAAGAAAAGAAAAAAAGGGGGGGGGAAGACGGTTCAGTGCTTTGAACCAGTAATGTTGGTTCATCTAAGAAAAACTGATGTAAACAATAGAACCACAAGACATTAAACATGCTCACTTTCTTGTACAGTTATCTGATGTTACAAGAGCAGTGCTGAGACATCATCATCATCTTCCTTCTCCTCGGTTAGTCGGACGCTATGTGCTGTGCAGTCTGCAAATATGAAATCGTTTTTCACGCTGAATACTAAACTTCCTAAATTATGTCATGCGGACAGCCAATTCTAATTGGTGTGCTGAATTATACGATATGGAAAATTAATCAGGGGAAGTTTTAGCAAGAGAAAAATAACACTCTTGTTTTATTAAAATTCATGCACTGTGTA
Organism: Nautilus pompilius; assembly: GCA_018389105.1. NCBI lineage: Eukaryota > Metazoa > Mollusca > Cephalopoda > Nautilida > Nautilidae > Nautilus > Nautilus pompilius. The sequence goes on from JACATO010001065.1 coordinate 752,679, forward strand.
TCTGCTTCAAAACAAACTAAACGCAGCAGTTTTCACATTGAAATCTTTATTATTCTAATTTTTTTTTAAAAATTTTCCTGTGGCTTCATTCAGCACATTCTTTTTTTTTTAAAGCTTAGTTAATTAAAGAGAAACCTTAGATTATGGAATAAGCTGTATTGTAAGTGTTCTCTAGTTTTAAAAAATTCCAACTTTGAAATTCTTCTGCAGAAGTATTCGATGAAATGATGACCTTTGTATTTTCTATAACAGCCTTCGGAGGGAAGGGTTAACCTGAGCTTGTAGTGTTGATTTCTCTGCACATCACCACTGACCAGCTGGAATTAAACCAACCAGATATAACATTATGATTGTTTTTGTCTTTTTCTAAAATTAAAATATTTAAAAAAAAAGATTTATTTAGCATTTTCTTATCGTTTTATACTTTATAACATATTGCCCCCAGAACACACCTATGATAAACTATAGACATTTGGAGTTTCCTGAATCTATCTTCATAGTTGAAATCATTCTCGAATTAGTTTAGTAAATCTTTGAACTTATCCATTCTGTAAAGATGATTCCATGTGTAAACCACATGCTTCAAAAAGGGTGTCTCACTAATGATCTATAAAGAGGATATAGAACAACAGTTTCCAATCTTTTTTTCTCTATATGACTTCATTAATCTAGTGACAGACTCTCGTGACTCCATCTTCCACTACTATCAGTGCATGCTGCAGATACACACTTTGCAGTGGTCTGGGAGAGAATATTTTGAAAAAAAAAAAAGCAACAGCGAAATATTGCAATTCTTGCATAATAGGTTATGGAATAAACGCATCTAAAGGTATAAGTGTGAGGCTGGGAGTTTGGTATTATTGTAGGCAATATACTGGTGCAGACTATACCCTAGAAAATACTGTATATTCAGGGAGAGGAAAAAGCCCTGTTCCTTTTAGGAAGTTGAGACCAATGAAGTGGGGTTTAGCTGTGTCAAAGACATTTTCAGTATCAAAGGATGTTTTCTAATGAAGCTGTTTTGATTATCACCGTCAGCTGGTGATGAAACTGACTGGTATAAAATCTTTGAACCAAAATTTTTCTTTCTCAGTTTTGTAAACTATAAGGTAATGTGGGATGACTGTTATAATCTTGCAAAAGAAAAGCAAGAATAAAAAAATGATGATGGAGAAATGAATTCATGCTATTTAAAGTTATTAACCCTGGGTTATTCTCTTTGAGGGGATTAGAAAATCTGCCTTGCCTGTATATTAATGGCAGTCAGAAGGTTAATGTCGCATGAAAATAATCATGATTTTGCTAGCCTTTGAGTTTTGGAACTTCTGGTCTACAACATCTGTAATAGTGGTATTTATATTTATAGAGAGATTGCTGGTTACATAAACACATTGTTTAACTTTCTCTTTGTTTCCTAGTTTGCCCCCCCACCTCCTGATACTGTTGTAACCTCAGTCAGAGGTGGATTGGGAACTTAAAATGGTTTTGGAAAACATTCTGAAAGCCACCCGTTTGATAGCGGTCTTATGAGGGCAGAGGGTTTACAGAAAATAAGTTTTTTTTCTACTTATTCAGTTATTATCATGGTCATCTGTAGACAAATTATGAAGAACTAATGATTTTATACAATACCTTTATGAAATTTATTGGTAAATACTGCTTACTGTACAATTGCACCTACTGATTATTTACAAAACTGAAAACATTAATTAAACAAAAACAACAATGCATACACCAAACTGAAAATAATAACATTACAGTTGTCAGGGTTATTGCAGATATAACTCTTTGAGATCAATGATTGCAGCATGGCCTAAATGATGTAGAATGTATTTTTCCATGGCCATTTAAGGAAATGCTTTTAAATGGTCTGCACCCAGAGTACCCCTCAGTCTGTTCTTGATAAATTCCAGTGTTTAAAAACTTATTTCACATGTCACCAGAGTTGTTGAAAGTGTTAGGTTTTGTTTGTATATGCCTCACTAAACAAGTTGTGGCATTGCTTGCACACAGACTGTTTCACATGGTACTCCAGCTTACAGTTTTCTATGATTATAATGCCTGTATTACCAAGACTGTCTCTTTAAGATGTATTTCTCAGGTAATGAACTTTCAAGCCTGTCCCAGTTATTTTGCACTAGCTCTGATTGAAACTGTCCTGTGGTTACTTGTTCCTTAAACTATATAGGTGCTTCATTCAGCTTTCGAATTAATTATGAGGCAAAGATGTCTTTATCTCTCAAACTGTACAAGGGACAAACACAACAAGTCTCTGTAGAATGCCCCATTTTTTTTTAAAAAAAATCTTGTTTCAAAACTGTCAGTAGTTGTGGATAATAACCTGTTATGCACACCTACTTCAGTATCTTTAGAAACATCAGCAGTTGGTTCTTCAGATGTGATTTTTCCAGCCGTCCTTTTTCTCTTCTGTAGTCTTTTCCCTAGAAAGAACTCTGGGTGGCAATGCTTTCATGTGAGCTTCACTTCTCGAGTTCATCTGTTTCCTAGTTAATAAAATTTGTAGCTCTAATTCTCATTCCTTCAGTGTTTACTTGTATCTATTTCAAATGATCCAGTGTACTCATCACTGGCTGATGTGCTTTCATCAGATCTCTTCCCGACTGTTTGCAGATATCTAGGTAAAGGCAATGTCATTTTAAAGATCTATAGATAAATGAATACCACCATGATTATTTCATATCTAAAAAGTGCATCTCTGCGAGATCTAGCTGTTGTCCACAATTCAAATGAGGTTTCTTCTGATTCACAAGATTTAATGTATTACCATAATACCAAATATGAATTTTTTTTGGTGATTTGCTGTTTAGGCACGTTGAAAAACTGTTTTGTATTCCTTATATATTTGCTGCTCCATCTGTTGTAGTAGCATCTATGGAATTTTCACTGTTGACTACAGTTAGAAATTTTTTTCTGGTTGTGCTCGTTCATATGCTGAATTCTAGCAGAATTGACCCTTCATTGTACTACCATTTTTCAGGTTCAACTCTACAGAAAACATGCCAGCTTCTCGTACTTCATCGGCCATTGTCTTAATGATGCTGCATGACGTGGTTCCATTTTTTTAAAAATATGAATATTAATAAAATATCAGTCCTTTTACTAAAAAACCTCAACCTCATGGGAACCTAACCATTGCTTAGCCATGTCTCTCTGGGTGTGGGTATATAACTGCCAGCTTTAAAGAAGCAGAATTTTAATTAACATAATATAGAACAATAGCTTAAATTACCGCATAGTAGCCATCACTTTCTACAGATAAAAGAGTTGACTTCTTCAAAAAATATATTATTTATGTCTCTAAAAGATCTGAGTTTTATGACAATCTGTATCTTTTCAATAATTAGCTTTTTTTTTTACTTTTGTAATGTCATTTTAAACAGTGTAATAATTAATTTTGGAATGATAGAATTACTTTTTTCAGGTAGATAAAGAGTCAGCCTGAGATATTAATATCCTTGGTTAAATAATGATTATGTGAAATTGGATAGTTATGTTTATCCTAGCACACAACCATACATACAATAAAGAAAAAATATATTGAGAAAATGTGATAAGTTTAAATTGTAAGATGCAGCTTTAATAGATTGTAGAAAAGCTGTTTAAAACCAGTACTCAGTTAGCAGGAATAAGCTGCCTTGACTGCTACCAGATTTTTTAATTAATAGCCATAAAAATAGCTGATAGTCACCCTAAACAAATTGTCATCTATTCTTTGTACTTGTACTGCAGTTCAGACAAATTGATTTTGACCTAACCTGTAGAAAAAGAAAAAAAAAAAAACAACAAGACAAGGGCTGGGCTATTGCCAGTGATTGGTGTCCAATAGGATGTGAAATGGCTTCTCCTTTAGAACAGCAGCAGAGACATTCTGGGTTATAATTTTCACAAAGCCATTTTAGATTAGGCATCATCAGGGCGGATGATTTGTTAGGGACGATGATGTTCAAAATGACTAAAGCCGGAGCAAAATCAGAACGACGGTGAAGATGTTGTAAAGTGAGTAAACTAGTTGAAATAATTAACTACTCAGCGTGGTAGATTGGTTTCGTTGTTGTGAAGTGAGGAAATCTGGTAGTCAGCAGAGCCTTTAGATGCCTGAGCTCTTGGCTGTTTACTGTTGTAACCCTGACTTGTGTACCCTATATGGAGAAAATATAAGAAGTCAGGGGAGTGGGAGTTTGCTGAGGTGCACCTGCCACCACTTTTTTGATTTGCTCGGGTATTCCAAGCAAGGGCTATATATAATATGGTTTAGCACATCTCTTGACTTTGAGAAATGCAGTACATACACAAATAAGTTATTTATTATGTTATCTGACAATTTTTTAGCAACTGTTGTTAACACATGGTTAATTAATTTCAACCTTTCCAAAGCTGAAACATTTGCATTTGGAAAAATTAAATCTCATTTGTCTTGTATTTAACTGGGCTATTGGATAGTGTAAATCAAAACTACTACATACTCTTAACATTATTGGAATTGTTCACACTTCTACTTTTGTGTGTAAATTCCATATTGCTAGGAATTCCAGTATCAGCATCAACAACAGAATAGACACAAGAACTGAATCTTTAGATACTTCACTCTCTATAAACACTTTTTGAATTCTGTTTCATAAGTAGTAATTCTTAGTTCAAACTAAAAATTGCCCCATATTCCATAGCGGTTAACATTTTTTTCCTTAAAAATTAGAATATTTTAAAAATTACTTCAAAGCTGCTTTTCTTTTAATGTACACGGGCTAAATATGTACAGCATTTTATACTTTCTGGCCAAAAAATAATAAACCTTTGTTTCATAATTTATTGGCCCAGCAAATACTCCATCGTGATATACTGATTCCACTAGTTCCTGAATCATTTTTATCCTCCAAATCAGGTTAAGTTGATAGTAATGAAGCATGAATTCTGACCATATTTTCCTGTTCATCTCCCAGATTCTATCAGTTTGAGATTTGGAAACTGGGGTGGACATACACAAAGTACTAGATGGCTGTCTCATGATTTTAAACCATTCACAGTTTTATATATGTGCACAACTGATAACAATGGTGTAGTCTTAGGAGTACTCATACCCTTGGACTAGTTTTATGTGAGATACCCAGTGCCTAACATCAAAATGGTTTTCAAATCCTTATCCTACATCCAGTGGCTTCCACAAAAGAAATAGTATTAAAAGGGTCTTTAATTCAATTAACCATGGAGTTGCCACCAAACCTTTAGCCTTTTATTTGTACAAGACTATGTGAAATATCACTCATTTGACCACATGACTCATTTCTCTCCGTTCACAGTCCAATCTTAATTGTATCTACACCACTGAAGGTGTAATTTTCTGTTTGTGGCAGAGACCAGTGGTTTTCAAATAGAGACATGGCCACAAAACTTTATACTGTGCAATTTACAATGTAGCATTCTTACTAAAATGTCCATTATTCATGTATTGTGTTTGTTGTTGCATTACTGAACATCTGTTTCCCACACAGCTTTTGATAATCACCAATACGCTGCATAAACTTGGGTCTTTTTGAAACCCTCTTTCAAAGTTGGACACTTCTATTTCCTTTCTCATCATGGTAATGTATGAAATACTGAATGTGCTGTCAGTATTTTTACCTGCTTTTGCATCAACAGTTTTTTTTTATATGAGTCCCAACTGGGCAGTGCGCTTTTAAAACTTCTTCATTAAAAGGACTAGGATCTCATGTAGAATTAAAAGTGTTGGGTTTTTCAGGATTGGTTTTGTAATGGCTACTAAGTTTTATATTAAGGAAAGATGCAGTTTACATCTTGCCATTTTTAAATGTGCCATTAGCAATCTGTGAGTTTGTCGCTTATCTGAAATAGATACTCTTGTTCCTAGCAATGGACTGATACAGTAAGATTCTTTGCTGCAGTTCTTCGAAATGAGATTTGATTTCAGTTGTATGATGAAATTTTTGTTGATACAGTTGTTGACTATCAGTGTTTGTATATCGTTTTCTCTGATGTATTGGCTACATTCCAAAACTTTGTCTGTTTAGGTAAGAGAATTAGATCAGATTTTCTATAAATTTCAGAATATCTTAACATTTAGTGACTTCTTTTTAAAAAGGGCATAATTATATCAGTATTTATTAATTATACATAATTAATAAATTAATTATTACTGGATGAAAAAAGGTAATCTTTAATAAGAGTTGTTTTAAGTGGAATATTATTTTGATGAATAAGATAATAAATACTGTTTACAGGCAAACACTTCTAAACTTATTGGCAATAAAAAGGAATACTGATTGTTAAGAATTAATTTTATTATCTAATTTTATATTTTATCATTTATTACTTTTATTTAAATGACAACTTAACCTGTTTTGAAAATTTTACTAATAGGAACCAAAAAAAAACAAACAAACTTTTAGATCTGACTATATAATGGTGCCAGATTAACAAGATTAACTTTACACCACATGGTCTCTCCATCAGATTTTCTAAGGAGGCTGGGTTTATTGTATGATGAATTGCTGCTGCTAACTGACTGGATCCCACCAGCTTTTAAGATGACAGTAAAGATCAACATGCTGTGAAGGATTGGGAAAATTTGGTCTTGGCAGACAAGCAGAGCACAGTGAGAGGCGCCAACAAAGACACTGAATACCTGAAACAGCTGGGAGACACCACCAGGCTCAATTTGGCTGCTTTAACCATTGGAAGAGCCGCAGCAGATGATAGTGAAGCACTGACTAAATTGACTTTTTTTTTTTAGTAATGAACATGGATACATAATAAAAAGAATTGGATGGATTGATGAAGTGTGATAGCATCTCCATCTGATAAATGGGCAGATCATCAATATATAATGTAAAAAAAAAGTAGGATTGCAGTATCAACAAATTAAAGACTGAAATTTTAAAATAAGTAAAATTTTTTACATTTAATTTTTTTGTTTTGCTCTGATTTGTCTCGTGTTTTGTTATTTCCCAATTTGCTTTCATTTTAGGAAAAACAAAAACAATCATTCGCAGACTGTCTTCTACGAACGCTATTGATGAATTATCTTAATTTTAATGGAATTGGAAAATATGGCCAGTTTTTTTTATTTGTTTTTGCATTCTAAAACTACACAACAATCAACCATAATTTACAGTGGATGGGTCAGGGTTAGTGTAGCTCATTTACTGATATGTTTTTACACTAAAACAACATTTCCTGTTTTGTTTGTTTGTTTTGTCTGAAGCCAAATGCATGGGAAGCTAACATAAAAAAAAAAAGAAGACATTTTTAATGATTTCTCACGTTTTTATAACCTGGAATATGACTAACCAACCTCCCCTTTTTTTTGATCTAAAAGTAACCGTGGACAAAATAAATGTTTTCAAATATATATTTGGTCTGTTGTGTCTCCTTGGCAGAGGTCTTGCATATGGCAAAAACCCAGTTAGGTTTTGTTTCTGTAACCAGTTGCCTTGATTATAAGGCCAGGTGGTTTGCCTTGACCTCTCAACCCATCCCAGAGTAACCAGGTGAGGGACTGGCAGCTAAGCATAAAGTCCATACTAGAACCTCTCATTTTTAGATGTTGGAGAAAACTGGAATGCTCAGAGGATGCTCATGCCATTCATTCGCTGCAGGAACTGAGCCTGGGTCCTCAACCTTAGAATTCCAGTAGTCTTACCACCTATACTGTGTAATTCTGTACAGTGTCTATTTCATTTTCAATATACCTGACCTTTTTTCCTCTGTTTAAAATACTGAAGATGATTAAAGTACATTTAATTCTTTGGCATAGTAAATTTAATGTAAGTTGTGGCTTATTTTCTCACTCAGCAAGGTGTCGCATGTTTAATAACAAACAACAGCTTTTACAAACTTGTAGACTAGAATTACTAAGATGGAAACCGATTATATAAATCAAGGGATACACTATTATTTAAATAAATTCCTGATTGATTTAATGTCTCCCCTGATGGAAAATTCAGTTATATAACAAACAAACTCTTTCACTTTTAGCTTTTATGATTCTGAGACCTGGGTAAGATCGAGGAAAACCTGGAAGTTTGTCTTTCTAAGCTGACACTGGACCAGGGGTAGAGAAGCTTTCCAAGTGACTGTGTGAAATAGTGCACCACTCTCTCTCTGTAAGGGATGGGAGGAGATCTGGGAGCCACTTTTTATATAAAATGATGAATCATATACAAATTATTTATTTCATTGATTAAATTTTAAAAAAAGAAGAAACAATTATTGGTTAAATATAAGCCTTAGAAGCAAAAGTGTGCGTGTGTAAGAAAGATTAAGATTATCAACATTTCGGTGGGACATGTGCAGCCACCCACATTTCTTTTGTGAGCTTTCCAAAGTCATGTCAATTCTGATGTGGAAATAGATAAACAGCACTGCTCTCGGATGTCCATCAGTCATTTCTGACCTTAATTCTGATGTGCTGCTGTTCATCAATTAAAAAAAACGTGCTTACAAATGGGTGGAGCCGGCCGAACAAGACCTGCATTTTCTTGGCAAAGTCACAGAGACCGTTTTAGTCAGTGATAAGTCAAACCTATTCAGGATCTCGGAGTTAAGTTTTTCCTTAAGAGGTAAATCGCTCTGTAATTCAATCAGTTCCAGTTGAAGTTGTTCTATAGTTTTCTCATGATCAAAGGTAAATGGACAAGTCAACAGCTTCAACTCAATTTTCTTAAAGTCAGCAAACTGGCAAAGAAAATTCCTCATTGAAAATAATCAACAACTTGCTTTACTTGTCAGTCATACTGGAGGCTGCTGGAGTGACATTCTGCAAATTGGGAAATGTGAAAACAGTCTGTGCCCTTCATCTGCCTCAAGAACAGGAATAACTTGACTTTGAACGCTTTCACAGTTGTGTACTGTTCACGTGCAAGCACTTCCTTGTCCTGAAGTTTCAGGTTCAAGTCATCTAACTCTCCCATGCACCCACAGGAAAACCAATCTATATCTTTGAACTGTGGGTTATCATTTTTTCCTTCATTTTCAAGAACATGTTGATTTCTTTCTTTAGCTCCCACACTCTCCTCAGCACTTTTCCTAAACTAAGTCAATGGACATGAGTGTGATACAAAACAGTTATGTTCTCTACATCAACGTCTTAACACAAAGCAGTGAATTGTTGGTGATTTAGCTCCTATCTTGAATAAAGTTAACAAGCCCTAATGACCATGTTCATCACATGCTTCAAGTGAATAACAAAGAACCTCCAGAGGGATGATACAATAAAGATATATGCTTCTAGATTTGGATTAATCTCTAAGACTTTCTCTTTAATTCTCTTAACCAATCTAATGTTTTAACCTGTTGAGAAATTCAACATCCCTCGTGACACTAGCCAACTTTTCCTAAAGCAAACCTGTCTTCTGATTCAGTTCTCCAGTCTATCGGATAGATCTTGTTCTGTTGTTGTATCCCTTATAGAGCAACTCTTCAATGATTTCAATCTAATGGTTGATGCCTCTTATATAAACAAGTAGTTGAGTGTATCCCTGATGCCTGTGTTATCATCTAATGGTAATGAACACCATTTGAATGACTGGGCTTTGTGATTGAACTGTGCTGTCAAGTCTGCACCAATCTCTTTGATGTGACACTGTTATTTTCCTAGACAAATCTATGCTTTCAGACTTCTTTTTGTTCTCAAAAAAAATTATACCAGGCACATCAATTATGTATGCATTGCTTTACAAACTCATTATCTGAAAATAGCTTGCATGATTTTGTTTACTGAACATGGTTTTCTGTTTTTGTAACTCAACTAAGAGTTCTTAAGCTTTCTTGAAAACTGCTACTTTTTCATGGCAAATCAAACACTCAGATGTTGTATTTAATTACGCGACAAAATACTTTTCCATCAACTTCTAACTGAATAATCTGCATTTGCTAATCACCCCCCTCCCTTTTTTTTTTGGAGGGAAGCATTGATCTTTCACAAAAGCTACAAATACAAATCAGCACCATGGAATAACGAGACTCACATAGAGTAGCTTTGAGCAGACATTGTCAACCACTCATGTGATGTTGAGCACTGCATTTTGACATGAATCACCATAGAATACATCACATTTCATGCGCATGATTGTTCATTGCTCACTGACTTTTCATCCTTGAAATCACTCAACAGCCAGGACACCAGTGGGCTCTATTCTACAACTAAAAGGTGGAAATAATACATTGCCACAGGGCAGCTGATGGGCCACAGACTGCTCATCCTTGTACAGACATTACAGTATTAATCTTTGCAGTGTGCACAGGGTAAAGGGACAGGATTAAATCTTTTTGTTTCAGAGTAGGCTAGGCTATTTTATTTCAACACCTGGAAATAACGAACTTTTGAGAGCAGATTGCTCACCATCCATAATTGTTTTGTAAGAATCCCAGTGTTATTGTGTACTGCACATACAAGAGAGAGAAAGAGCAAACGCTTAGAGCCAATTCATTCTTTTGTTGTGGTTTATTAATTAATTAAACTTTTTTCAAAATTGCTTCCAATAACAGTTGTGTAGAGTTGGCTAAAATTATGGAGGGGTATTTGTAGAACTTTCCGATTCTACCAGTCATGGCACAATGTAGAAAGCTCCAAATCTGCTTGAATAGGTATGAATAAATCATAATATGTATATATATATATATATATAACAAGATACATTTGTCCTCCGGTATTTGCGGGGGTTACGTCCCTTGAGCATCCGCGAAGAGTGAAAAACCGCGAATATTGGACGTGGTCCATAAAAATGCCTATAAACATCAAAATATAACGTAAAATATAATAAAAAAATATATAAGTAAATATATAATAATTTAATAAAAAATACAACACTCAGAGAAACACTCGAGATAGCTACACGTGGTAAACTGGGATGATGCTGGGCTGCATCTGCCTGAGACAGCGCCTCGTGGGCAGCAGCCAATCAGCAGCGAGGAGAAATGAATAACGCTCTTGGATTGGCTACTTTCAAACCTCCAGCCAATAGCGTTTATTTTATATTAATATTTTGCTGAATTTACGTTAGTATTTATATTACAAAATTAGTAAATTATATTGTCATTAATAATTTAGCGTTAAAAATATATATATTGCCACGAAAAATGCCATAAAAATCGCGGAAGATATTTGCGAATATGTGGGGGTTTCCACGAACAATTATTAGTTAGGTTCTAAGGAAAATTCCACGAATAACCGGGGCTGCGATTACATGTGGGGGCGACTGTATTTTTAACTATTATAATTGAAAATGCTGTCTAATAGTCCAGGTGCATGTAAACTATTTTCACATTTCAAAATAGAAAGAGTTCTAATGAAACTTCATTTGCTTTCTCAAAATAAAAGTTTAAATAAAATGTTTAGATTACAAAAAAATATGCTTTTTAGTTTTTTTTAATATTTTTAAAAACCTGTTTATGGGGAATGAAATAAATTGCCACTGATGCTAACAACAGAAAAACACAAAATTTGTGTTGCCAAACCTCTCTCTGTTGGTCTTGTATATCCCATGATCTCTCTCTAGGGAAACTTAATAACTGCATTAGAACCTCTCAAACATTTGCTTTTATTTTTCTATGAAAATTTCTGAGTAGAATAAGATTAGAGGTTTGTACTGTTTTTCTACATGTGATTTTTTTCTTGGATGATATCAAAAGCTACTGTTTTTGTAAACTTTCTTTTCTATGTATGTATTTTTTTATAGATTAATTTTTTCATGCAAAGTTTACAAATTATTGTTTTGAAGAGAATTTCACGAACAAGTGAAGAAAGCTCCAGTCTGGTTTCTTTATGGGATACGTTTTGATATTTTCAATCTTATATAATATAAAACTGCTGACGTGATGATTAAAAGTGGATAGTCGAGCAAACGGGGTGTTGACATTGTTATAAGTGTGCTGATTGATGCAGTCATTTGTTGTAAGCTTACATTTACTGCAGCAGGCCAAGTCAAGTCAACTTACGGTGATGGAGAAATATTTTCTTAAAAAAGAAAACTAACCAGGCGGCTAACGGTTGTTATCAATTCCATTTGAAGCTCCAGATCTGAGGCAATGTATGCATAGCTGAAATGCAAATATCAATAGTGGTGTAAATGTATCCACAGAGACAATTCTCCATTGCAGTTTAAAAAAAAAAAAAAAAAAATACCAAGCTGAATATTGACTGCTTACAGTACTTAGTGCTATTTCTTAGTATCATCTTTTCTACTACATCACCAGCAGCAGCACTGAGAGACAGGCAAGGAGGGATAGGGGCAACAGAACAATTCATCACACTCTAGCTGAGTGAAATGGCCACAATTGCTACTACCTGACCTTAAGGGCACAGGCAATCTTCACTGTAGCCAGAGGCCTGAGCTAACTACCTGGACACTGTTATTTACCACAATGAACAACCACACTAGTACTACAGGTGCACAGACTCACTGCTGCACAAAACTGGGTAAGTATGCTCGTTTGGAATTCCTCTGTAAGGTTGCTACCGAAATACGTCAACTTATCTTGGTGGCTGTCATTCAAATTCCTTTCTTTCTTTCTTCATTAGTTTGCCCCCCCCCCTCTCTCTCTCTCTCTCTCTCTCTCTGTCTGTCTGTCTGTCTGTCTGTCTATCTGTCTGTCTCTCTCTCTTGTTGACATTTTTTTTATACACTGGGGCATGGGTATGTGTGTAGGGTTTGTTATTTTTATTTTTTATAATATAAAAATCACTTGGTATACATTGATTTGTTATCCTCTTAAGATTAGTTAGTTATTGTAGTTATGCAATTTTCTAGTCAGCAGTATTTCCATCTGAAATTCAGGTGTTTATTTTATTATATAACACATTAAATTTAAATGAATAAATATGAAAGGTCCTTAGCACTATACGTTTATATTGCATACTCGTAAATTCTCTGTAAAATATATTTACTCATCACATTCACACGGTAATGGCAAGGTTATTATATCTTAATGAGTGAATTTATTTTATATTACATAGTTTACTGTTTATTTGAACATTTAAAGTTTAATAAATGTTTTTAAAATTTATTTCACAATTAATTCAACTTTTTCTGGACAACAACAACAATATTAATAATAATAATAATTATTATTATTATTATTATAGAAATCAAGTTATCAGAAAAGATAAAACAGGTGGTATTTACCTGGAGTGACAGAAAGCATAGATATTTTAAAAAAAGCAGACTTCATTTTCTGGTTAAAGGGGTTATACAGCTTTAAAAATCTTCTTTTATACTGATTATGTGCGCACACAAAGTTACTATCATCTTTCAAACTAATATGCATCAGTGGATATAGTTTAATTATTTTTAGATATTGTTAATTTATTCTATGGCAGTTCTGGTTTATTCTCTGTTTATCCCGCTGCATTCTCTACTATGCATTGTTCTGACCAGATTAACTTCCCAGATACTTTCTTAAATAAAGAACTCGTATGCAACTTAGTGGCAGAGTTGGTAGATGAAGCAACAACATGAATGATCAGGGGTCCATGGAAGTTTATATTGTTGTTATATTTTATTTCCTGATAGGTTCAACAACTAGTTTGGGTACTGTGTTCACATTTAGTGAATCTGGTTTCTTCTCAGCAGCTCTGCAGCACCTTAGTAACACTGTTTATTAATATGCAGATTGTTTTCTTCATGTCCTGGATTAACTGCTGTTGTGATGATAATTTAGCTTAGATATTATGGGGATAAGAACCCGTATGGGTTATGAAGGACCTCGGCATTGTACACTTCCTTGTTTATGGGAGAGGGTTTAAATCTGCATCTTGGTTATGAGATTTTATTGACCAAGATCCCTTAGCTAAAGAGAAATTGGATTTTTTTTGTTTATTTTTAAAACCCTTTACAGTAATGCTATTAATCACTTCCACTAACAGCAGTTTAGATCATTCATTAACAATTTTGTTACTAAAAACATATCAAACATTAACTGATTGTGTTGCTTGCTAGCAGAAAAGTTTCTTTGTTATCCATGTATTAGAAACCTTAATTATTTCGAAAACTTTCTCATCTATTCTTCAGTCTAGCATCTAAAATCAATGCGGGTAGTATCTTTCTGCATATTCTAAATGCTGAAAACATTCCGACTGACTAATTCACCTTTTTACAATTTATTTTGCATAAAGTGATTTTAATTTGGTATGATATTTGCAAATACAAGCATTGCACTTCTCGTCATTGTCCAAAACAATATGGCATAATTGTGCACCATCTTTATGCTTGATCAATGGGTAATAAAATCTATTGTTTTTTTTTTATATGACATGACTTCTTCAGTTAAAAAGCCTTAAATAAAACCCTGTTTTATTGAACATATGTTGAACTTTTTCCATCAATTTAGCATCTTTTCTTAAATAAGGAAATAGCTGCAACCATGTTTGAGAGATGGACAATTCAGGAATGTATATATTGAAATTAGAATCTGTCTTTTTTTAGGTTTTGAAGTTTACCAAGTTATTATTTTGCATAACTCAAATCTCTTATAACTACATTTTTAAAAGGTCTTGCAACTGATAATATTTACAAATTTCCCTAATTAATTGGAATAATTTTAATATTTTTAATAGCTAAAGAGCTTTTACCACTCAATAAGAAATGCAATAAATTATTTCTGTTAATCTGAAACAAGTCTGCAGTAAATTTTAGTATCATCTGCAAATTTCTTTACACACTATCAGTGATTTTATATACATCAAGAATAATAAAGGTCCTAAAGCTAATTTTCTGTGGCACCCCACCTCAGCTAATATGTAGATGATCCAGCACCCTTTTAAGACTACTTGATGTTGTTTAGATGGTTATTTATCTGGAGTATCACAAACATGTACATGGAACTTTATATGAATAAAGCCTTAGTCAAGCCTAAATGCACAACATCTACTTTATTCTTTGCATCAATTAATCTTTCAAATTTTTTAGAAGATAGTTGCTGGATAAGATTTTTAGTCTGAAATTCATGTTTGTGAATTATTTTAATTATGTTTCTTCAAACTATTTTTTAATTCTTAAAAGAAAATATTGCTAACTAACTAAGCTGACCAGCCTAGCTGCCAGTATCACTTAGGAAAAAGTGTAACAGTTGCTTGCTTTCCTTAATTAATATACCTCATTTTAAGTATTAATTTAAAAAATTTGTTGATTACACATGCATCTAAGAAAGATGATCTTCATTTTCTAGCTTCATATTCTTTTCTTAAATCTGCCATCTTTGTTAAAAGGTTCACTGAGGTCACTTATGATAACACTGCTTCTTCTTAAATTTTTTTTTTTTTAGTTGTTCCCTAATATAAAAAAAAAGTAAACATCATGAGATGTTGGACAGCCATAACAGTTACCGTTTATTAATGGCAGAAGTAGGGAAAGTTGTATACAAGCTTTGATGGTCTTTCTGTCATCTCTTTGACATGCAGCCTTTGAATTAACTGATTCAATGGGTAATTATTTGGGCAGCATCGATAAAGTTAATATCTTGGAATAAAATAGATAATAATGCAACATAACATTTACTATTAATTATTTCCATCAAGATGGTGATTCTCCACTTCTGCTCAAAAGGACACGCGTGTGTGTGTGTGTGTGTAAACATTAACTGCAGATTGACCATATGAGACTAACTCAGCAAAAACAGGTGCTTTTACTTTCTTGTATTTCAGCTGAAAAAAATACATGTGCGCAAATACCTTACAAGCTAACAGATCGCATTTGAACAAAGACTGCTTGTAAAGAAATTATCTTTATAACTTCTGCCATAGGAAAAATCATTAAAACAAAAGTGTACAATATCTTTTGGCACAAGCTGTTGAGGCTAAGGTATGATGAATCTAAAGGAGTTTATCTCCACTGACAGTTAAGGAAATATTTCCCACATTGAAATGCTACTGAAGCTGATCAACTGCTTAGATCTAATAGAACCAGGTTAAATAATGGTTTTTGAAAGTCTGCCAGTTCATTGGTATAATCGAAGATCTTTTGCCTCATAGATCTGTTCTCTATTATTGTGTATTTTTTCTATGAAAACTGAGAACTGTTTTCATTTGCAAACAACGTTGTACCTTAATATATTCACATTAACTTGCTTCACTTTCAGAATCTAAAGACTTTCTTATTTACATTTACTCTTCAAGTATCTAATTTAGGTCATTTCTAGTAAGAACAAACCCAGAGATTTTTAATGTAAGATAAGAATATGAAGATTCTGATCCATTAGGAGTGTGTATTTACTGGGCTACAGTGAATAAAAGTAGGTGGTTGGTCAGTGCACTTGTAGGCTGCATTTGTACAACTTATGCTCAGTAATGTACATCATAGATCTGTTTGTCAGCCCCTTAAAAGTTTTGGGGCTTTTCACGTTAATCCAGTATCTGTGATTGAGCGGAGCAAAAGCTTTTGTAATGAAGCAGTCTTTATTTTTTGTTTGGAGTTTGAATATTGGCAAGCATCAAGTAAACACAAATATGAGATTAGCCATGTTCAGCAAGGACATTGATTCACTTACCTTTCTGTTTTCATCCTTGTTGATATTCTACCTGAACCATCATTAGATCAAGAGTATATATTTTTAAAAAATAGTTATTTTTTTTATGAAGTTAAATGAGAGTTTTTGATAACATAATATAAAGAAAAGTGAGCTAAGCTTACTTCGTATTAACTAATTAATTGTAAGTAAAGGTGCCACTCAAATATTAAGTTTTAAATTTATCTCTCTGTTAGTTCAGCAGAAATAAAAAGGATGAACGGATTCCATTTGTTGACATAAACGACAACAGCGTTTGCGCTAAATCTATTTGTCAGTTATATTTCTGTTTAAAGTTAAGCATGTTTTATAAATATACTAAAAAAAATGTATAGTCTCGGTTATGCACAAATAATGAGTAATTGCATCCAAGAGACATAAATATAATACAGAGACGGTGCATTAGTACTTTGGTGTGCGAGTAATTCGCTTTATATGGAGTATGATACTTTGTTTCCATGCATCAGTACAGGTTTTCAACGGTTTGACTGTGGAATGTTGTTCCAAATATTCTGTAACACTCCACAACTCATCCAAGGTGTTTGGTTTCTGTTTGACTTCCTCAGTAGCCTCGGGTGATGTCCATATCAGTCTGGATAATTGTGTAAACTATTTGGATTGCCAAATCATTGTGGGAGGAGACACTTGACACAACTTAGTCGTAACTGGTTTCTTTCAGAAACAAAGGTTTGGGTGGGGGAGAAATTTTGCCAGGCAGGTTATGTATTATCGGATGCTGCTGGTGCCTTTCCAGCTCTGCGCTGATGATAAACTTACTTAGTTTTTGCAATGAGGATGGGTATCACTCGTTTGTTCATATTTTGTCAAGTTTGTGTAATTTTCTGTTGATAATGTTTGATTTTAAAATGGTCTGGGAATAATCTGGCGGCGTTATTAAAAGAGCGGTTTTTGTTGATTTAGTGAAGTGTTTCTGATCTTAAATTTAAAAGAATGTGAAGTGACAACACAGCCAGCAAGCACCCACCGCTGCTTATTGTTTAAAAGCTGAAGTTTAGATAAATTAAAATTTATTTTTTCTTTTAACTTAGTAAACTGCTGTATTTGAAAACTTGTTCTTTACTTTGCCTCAAGCCTTACATAGATAGCTCTCACCGCCTTCACATTGCATGTGCAAGATACACTCTTTGCTCTTGGTTTGAACTGAAACGGTAGCTATCTTCGTCCATCCTAACATGTGCTATTCTCTTATTCACAGTATTGCTAAACCTTACTCTAAACATTATCCATATTTAACTTCAAGTTAATTCTGAAAAATTGGTTTTTCTGATCATTTTTTCTTAATAAGCAGTCATTTTTGAAATTGTAATTAAACAGGTTTAAATTAAATCTTGCATAGAGAAAATGCATCACAGAGGTATTGATTCAGATCTGCTATGCCACAGCTGTTACAGTATTCTCCTGTCTGCAGTCTTTTTTCTCACAATGGATCGGCATTCTTTTGTAGAGTTGTGATTTTGTACCAGTGTTTGATGTCAGCGTATCAGAAAGTAAATGCATATTACTGGCTGAGATTGTAATTTACACCGAACAATATGCTAAAGCTACTGGGCTGGCTGTAAATAAATACTTTCCGAACAGTCAGAAATGCCCACCTGTGAATTGTCGTCACATCATAGTCTTAGTTTTCTGCTTTAACTCTTCTAGTCTGCTAGGCCTCTTGAATCCAGGCTGACATCTAGAGAGCCCATTAATGTTTAACAGTTTGTTTTCTGTTTTAACTTTCTTCTGAGGAAAGTTTTGTTATGCAGAATTTACCTAAACAGACGGGGGTCTAATGTGATACTTCGTTACTTTAGGAAAGAGAATTTTAAAATCTCTTCATTGTTTAATTTATTTACATAAATGTAGTTTTTGTACACTATAAAGTGGCGTGGATGGATACTTTGTTAAGATGAGACAGTTTTCTTATTCATGAATCCTATTGTAAGGTTATCCATTTTGCAGGCATTAGGGATATTTTCGATTTGTGTCAACCACATATCTAGTGTTTGCTTTTCTAAAATATTTTAATATTTTTCTTCCATAAAGACAGACTGTAAATTAATTAGTTTGTTTGTTTGGCACGAAGGTCGAGGCCATAAAGTCAGGAGAATTACCAGTGCTTCTGCTTTGTTTATTAAAGGGATCCAGTCTAAACAGTGAAGTGAAATGCTTTTACCATAACAGAATTTACATAGCTACATTTTTCAGTGACTACAAGTGAAATTTACAAAAAAAAGTAGTTTTTAAATTCTCTTTCATTTATTATATATATATATTTTTTTAATGTTGTGCGTGAATAAAGTTCTTTATTAATGTTGTAGGTATATAGAATCTGGCAGATCTATACAGCTACATCTGTATGTCTCTTAGAATCTGTTAATGTAATCAGGATAAAAGGCAAGAGTAATGAAAGAATAACCGTGTACTTTGGAACAACTGCAGCAGAAACTTAATTACAAGCTTGAATAGATACTAACATTTAACGATTTTCTGTGTATAGGTGGGTTTTCTAGGCAGGATTTTGTCATAGTAAAATTTTCTTTTATATGGCTACAGGGTAGGATAAATTATCTTTAATATGTGAAAAGAATAACTGATGTGTTTTGTGATTGCAACAAAAGATAAAAAAAATCAAAAACAAAGGTGAACCACTGTGTACAAATATTTTAATGGATTTTTAAAAGAATTCTTGTACCTTTTTTTTTTGGTAAACAAAAAAAACTTAATGTTCTCTCTTTCACAAAATGATTCTTGGTTGTATACATGGCTTCAGTGTATCATAATGAAACTAAATGAAATTATAAAAGCAAGCAATTAAAAAAAGTCAGTCAGTAGGTTTTATATCTTGGTATGCTTTTAATAGAGGAGTTTTGTTTTTCAGAAGACACTAAACACTATAGTTGATGCTGGAGTTGAACATTTTTCTATACAAATACCTGAAGGAACTAGATTCATAAAACTCCCCTTTATCTCCAGGAAATGAAGTGTCTGTTGGTAGCATTAGTAGCAGTTGTTATGTAGGAGGCAAAAAGCTTATCTTTCAGAAGATCCATATAAATCAGGTAGTGTTCATAGAGAGCCTTCACTAGTAGGTCTTCATTTGCGATAAACTTGTTTTGGTGGAGAGCACGTAAATGCAGCTGGTTCCTTATGTGCTGTAGTAACATGCAGAATAGCAGTGCTTGCTAGTATCGACGATTAAGTTCTATAACTGATGCTCTTTCTCAACCTAATTTTTTGTGCCCTATAAGTGGATACTTAAAAATTTTCACATCTAAAAACACTTGCAGGTTCACCAGTAGCATATTGTTGACTCCTTTTTATCTAACACTTATGTCTAGTTAGTTTTAAATACAAAGCGATTATAACGGAGTACTGAGTTCGTTGCAGACCTAACACTCTATACAGAGTGTTCAAACCACTGGCGTGAAGAAAGAAACCATTTATTTGCTAAAATAACAAAAGTTTTTTTTTTACTTTTGTCAACGATAACAGAGCCATCTGTAATTTCTGCGGTACTTTTGTTTATTATGGAGACGCTGCTGATAGTATGCCAAATATAAACAGCAGTTCTTCAACTTAGCTTACATCTGTGGACCAAACACGTTATCAGGAGGCTTCTCTTTGTTTTTTTGCTGTTGCACGGCACTTTCCATTGCATCCTGCTCCCTCCCGTCTGTACACCAAGTGCCCACGTATCAGCCACTCCATTCAAAAATGATTCTTCCACTTAGCCCAACTCTCTCTCTCTTTTTCCTCCCTTTTTTCCTTTAACTTTATCAACAGAACTAAATAATGAAGCTGCTGTTGCTCAGTGCTCCAGTCAAAACTGACTTCCAATTAGTAAAACTTGCATCCATTCCAATGGTTTTTCTTGCTTAATTATACAAAAAAAAAAAAAAAATAGCTTTATCAGGTGTTTATTAGAGATGACCAAATGTTTATTTTCATTGTGCAGGTTCAGAATATTTCTTTCAATACACTAATTATGGAATTGGACTCTTCTTGAATGAATGAGCTTCATTGTTAATAATATCCAACCCACTAAGCATTTTCTTAATATAGTACTGATTCTGCATTCACCTATAGCATACCCCCCCCTCCCTATCAGTAAATTTGCAAGAAGCCATTCCTTTGTTATTTCCTTTCTTTGCTCTCTGTGGATAATTTTGTGTGATGAAAGTTTTTTTGTTTTTTTTAAATTTATGTATTTATTTTATTTATTTATTTTTAACATAACCAATATTTGGCATGAAAGTGAAGTAGTTTCTCCAAGACCACTGAAAGTACAGCAGTGTAACACAAAGAGTTCTTGAGACGTTCTTGGTTCTACTAGCATAATCTTCAACCCGGAATCAACGGATGTAAGTTGGTTCATCTTCTCCGAAGCCAGAAAAGGCTCAGTTTTCCATAACATAACAGTGTTTTATTCCTGCCTAAAGATAATGTTGATGATAGTAATGGATTTTGCTAAAAAAAAAAAAGAAAAGTTTGATATTATTACCTAGTCAAAAGAAAAATTACAAAAAAATAAATAGGTTTACTGCATTGGTTAATTTGGAAATAAACTGTGTATACAGTAAATCTATATACTGTACAAGAGGGCTCTGATAATGCAAGCCAGCTTTCAACCTCTATGCAGATCTAAAACAGATATAAACTGAATGTGCTTTTGCTTTTTTTACTCCTCTTTTTTAAGTCAAAATGCAATGAAAATATTATGGTCTAATCTTAAAAAATCAGGAGTTGGTAGGTACTTTCTGTAGTAGCTGGCAACTAGACTCCACACCTCAATTTAGGAAACAGAACCAAACCAGGGGCATTTACTCTGGTGGATTTGGCATACAGAGTCTAAGAACCAGCACCAGCATGCATTATTAATTCATGCCTGCACACTACTGCTATATGTTAAGATACCATTCATCCTATGCTGGTGCCAGAAGATTTTGTTATTTTGTAGATTTCAAACATTAAATGATTTGTTTTAGAATTTGCAGATAATAGTTACATTGCACCAAAATAAAGCAAGAAAATACATTGCATGGTTGCCAAGGAAACTTGTTCAGTGGATGCATTGTGTTGTATAGTTTAGAAAATTTGTCTGTTGGCTCTTATAAAGATCAAATGTAACTATAAACAAATAAAATAACTATGCAATTATTTGTGTATTTATTTTTCAGGCTTTTAAAATATAAAACTGTTAAGTTTAGTATGTGAAAGCAATGTAGTTGACATTAAAGATATTGTTCAAAACAAAACATGTGAAGCTTGAGTGGACCACATATCCATTTTTAATGATTCTTTAAAGATTGTGTGTCCAGGCCGATATTGATGTAAACAGAATATATTTTGAATTGTTCACTGAGGGGCAAGACCATCCAGCTGATGCAGGAATGTTGAAGCTTGCACTGATTGGTTGATTGCATAAAGACTGATAGTTTTTTCCTCCTCTTATTATTATTATATTTTTCTTGGGGGGGGCAAAGTATTCAGATTTAAAAGAGATTCTGAAATAGCATAAAAACGGATTAAAGCTGTTGTTATACTAAATAATGTTATTCACAAAAACTCAGTCTAACTGATTCCCAATGAGAATTCCGATAGCCTATTAAAGATCTGAAAGTATATTGTTTTTGAAGTACCTTATCAAATTAAAAAAAAAAACTGATCTGTTCATGAATTTTTATTTTATTTGGAAGGGCTCTTTTCTTCTTTTAAATCAAGTAGGCAAGACATCTTTTTATTACAGATGCCTTCTGAAGATACCTCCTTGGTTACCAAAAAGAAAATGGATCAATCATTTTTTGCTGCACATTCATGATGATCTGATCAATTGTAATGATGTAAAAAGAAGTACAAATCTCTCTTTTACACACACACACACACAAGCAAAATGGCAACATATTTGTATACTGTACACTCTTGCATGTGTATTAGTGGTTCTCTAATCTTTAATCCATCAAGTTTTGTTGATAATTTTAAAAATCTAGCTAAACTACATTCAAATTAAATGAATAATTACAAAAAAAAAGAAAAAAATATATATTGTCCATAGATATTAATAGGTACAAAATTGTATTTAGATGTCAACACCTGAGAAGATGCTAGTAGCAATATTCCAACAAAAATCTTAGGTTTATTTTAACAATTTTCAGTTAATCATCTCAAAGCAACCTTCCACTGACTTTTTCTTACAAGTGAAATAATGATCTAATGTAATTCAAACTAACATTAACAAGTGATGCTCCTGACACCTGTCTCAACAGAGTTCAATCAGGATATGAAAACACAAATCATTTTTCTAAATTGGATGTTATCTCATGTTTCCAATTCATTACCAGTATTGTTATAACTCTCTAACGTATTAGCCTGTTAAGCTAAAGCAATAGACCGATTTTAGTGAATTACAACAATGCTTAATTACTAGATTTCATAACCACACAATTTGATGCTGGGTGCTTCTGATCACCATATTGAAAATTAGAACTAATTGAGGTAGAGTATTTCTTTTAAAAAATCATTTCAGGTGCTGGAGTTCTAGTTTTAGACAAAGTTAGACAAATTCTGATAAATTATTTATTTATTAAATTAATATCTAATGATTCTATTGTTCAAGCATACAAAATAATCTGTAGATCTGTGGATCAGCACTTCCATTTCTGGATGCAGTAAACACAGGTAATCTAAATTTATCTCAAAAAAACAGTTTCATTCCCAAACCAAAGATAATTAGAAATGTATTTCTGTTAATTAAAATTGCACAAATAATTAACTTTGAGTATTTTTTGCAGTACTTAAAGAATAAAACCAAATAGTCTTCAGAACTAACCCTGCTGATGGCAATAAGAAAAAGGTATTTGAAACACAGCTTCATCTGTTAGCTGTATTACTACTAAGGTGATGAGAAAAGCCCAGACTGACTTCTGTAAAAAAAAACCGTACACATTTACTAATATCTGCAACTTTGTATCTGGTACTCTCTTGATTTCATTTACCCACATATACTCTGTTCACCATAGTGGTTAGCATCACTTAGATCTCTTGGAAAAACTATCCAAATTAGAGAGAGAGTAAAAAGTTACTGAACAGGATCAGCATTTTCTTTCTTTTAGGAATATTACTTAGAGTAAATGGCTTTATTTACATTATGCTATCCGGCATACCTGACTGCTTCGTTTCATTCATCACTGATGAACTTTACCGCAGCTTTCAAATTATAAAAAAATTGATCCAGTATTTAAACAGAAAAATCTTCGGTTAAATTCAGTGAGCATGGAGCATGGATCAAACGATGTCTGCCTCTGACTAAACTAAAGAACGGCAATAGTCTGATTTTTTTCCCCTCTTTTTAATGACATTCAAATAATATGCAAACTGCTTACGACTTTGCATTAAGAAAAGACTTGCCCAGTTTTTATGAATAGTTAAAGAGAAAACTGCGCTAGGGTGCTTTTTACATATTCAATGAAAATAGGTTTCCAAAACAGTTGTGAATTCGTATATCTCAGGTTTCTTATTAAGTATATCATACAATATATTTATTTCTTTTATGTTGGCTTTAAAAGCCAAATATTTGTCAGAAGATTCTTGAAAAAACAAACAAACTCAGGCTTCTTAACAAAGCTTTGTACATGGTGTTATTTTAAAAGAGCAGTGGTAGCATACTGAGCTACCTATCATGAGAATACATCTGTCTGAATCAGCATTATGAAGGTCATACAGTGTATGCAACTCAAAGCTGGAATCTAGGGAAATGAGAAAACTTAGGAGTAATCATCAGAATATGAATGAATTAACAAGAAAATATTAGCAAGGGGTTTATGATACTTATTAAAAATCTTTTAGTAAACCATACTGGTAGATCCTATGCTATCATGCAAGTCAAACAACAAGTAATTTTTTTCAAAAGAAAGATGCAGTGTTTGCCAAGGAAGAAATAATAGCATATTTTAGCATCCATTATGATTCCCATTTTCCTTTTTTTTTTGGAGAGTGAGATAAATGTAAATTTTCTCATATTTTTGACAATCTACATGCATGCATGTTTGCATTCAGTTGTTCTCATATATTTTGCTTTATTTCCTCAGCTCTATATTTAAATGTCTCATTGCTATCATCTTATAAGTTACACACTTCTTTCTGTCACTTTTCAAAATGTAATGGCTCTTAAATTCCAACAAATATGGTCAATATAAAGATAGCAGATTAATATTCATAAACAATTCATATAATTCTTAGTGTTACTATATAATATTTTTCCTATTTCAAATTTTAAATATTTTTTGTTATCCATCATCAAACTCTGATAAAAGTTATCTTTGAAGCTTACCTATTTTAGCAGCAATACTTAACCTACTAACTACAAACTTTCCATATGCAAAGAACATACTTATTGCTTATCTATGGACTGGTTGTACCAAAATGTGCATTCTGATTACTCATTCCAGTGAAATTGCATGGTTACATCTCAGTTAGCCTTAGCTTTTATCTGAAGCTTAACTTTTTTAAGATTATTGTTCAAATAATTTGCTTGTACAAAAAAACAATCAATACTTGTATGTTTTCCCATACAATTAATATAGTTAGAAATCATGGAAATATTTAATATATATTATGTGAGTTTTGGAAATACATATTTAAAATAAAACATTAATGTTGTAGGCATAGAAATTCATAGTGAATCATAATCACATGGGATCATGGTCACAATTTTCTGACTATTTTTGGAAAGGTTCAATAACACAAGACCATATTCTATTGCCAATTAAAGCCTATTCTATGTCCCCCTCTCAGTTTTTCAAGTTAGTTGATAGAAAGTTAAACTTGAAATGTTAAGTTAGTTTACTGAACAAAATTAAATGTGAAAAGTGTTTTTGATCTGTTTACAATTTTCTGCCATAAGAATTTTTCCTCCCTCATAAATGAATGTGTCTGGTCAGAACTGACATAATCACACCAAAAATATACATATACGCTGAACAACTTGGTAAGTAGATAACCAGTGTGCATTATCACCAAGCTAAAAAAAAAACATGGAGCCTACATTATTTTCCCAGTTACTTGCTGTTTTGTTATAGACCACTCAGAGCGTGGCCAGCATTGTTACAGATTTACCAAATTGGGTGCAGACTGGAAGGCCTTCAGCATATGATTATGGCAAGAACATGCCATTACTCACTATCAATTCTCTTGCTGACATCCCCCAGGCAAGCAACAGGAATGAATTATGTCTCCACCAAACTGCCCACAAGGATAATGGTAGGGTGGATTTTGGTGTGAACTGGTTTATTTCTTCCTTTAACAGATAAATTATTTGATGACTATGATTGATCAATTATTTACCATTCACAGTGAACTTTAGCTCTATGATGGGTGCATATTATTATTATTATTATTATTATTATTATTATTATTATAGAGCAAAGGTATATTAGCAAGAAAGACACCAATTTACAGATTTGTATTTAATTTGAGTATTTATTATGATATGAATAAACAAATTAAATCCATGAACATTTATTAGTATTGAAACACACATTACTACATCTATTCTGCATATTCAAGAAATGATTAAGACAGGAACTGCTATATGACTTTGCATGCCCAACAAAGGTATATACTGCAAAGAAGGATAATTGTTAATAAATTGGAACCCAAAAAACAAACAAACAAGACAAAAGAGTAAGTAACATTAAGGACAAATGACATTAGATTAAGGTAAAAACATGCAAATTGGGGCTCTTTCTGTAATAAAGAGGTGCTTTGGGTCTGTTGGACTAAATAGCTGTTGGGCCAGTAAAAACCTACTGTTAAAAGATTCAGTTGGCAAAATTATAAATAAATTGGATAACTGACAAATAGAAAAGATGAAGTATGATTTGATATTTGGTTCAAAAACTTGATGGTGAACACTTGCTGAATTAATATAGCTATCCTCCAGTAAAATCAGTCATGATTTGATATATATATATATGCATGCATGCACGCACTCACTCAGATAAACCACATGAAGAATGTCATCATGATTTATTTTCTCAAAAAGACATTTTTGGTAGCCATTTAGCTATCTGGTTGAGATTTCTTCCAGGAAGACAGTGACCCCCAAGCATTTATATGAATTGTGAAAAGGCAGCATTAAAAGCAGGCAATAGCGAATGCATTGTGCAAAGCACTACAGTTATGGCTGAGGCAATATATTTCTTTAAATTGGAATGCTCTAACAGCTGGCTATTTTGATAAATTAATTTTAAAAAAATACTATCAGATTTGTTATAAAGGCTAAACATTTTATTTCTATCATTGCTAGAAATGTGGAGTAAATAAAAATCAGTTCAAACTTTTGAGCAATAGTATGTTAAATTTAAACATTGTTGTGTCTTATGCTTTGGAAAAAGAAATGAAATATAGTGGGTGGAGTATCTTTAGAAATTGTATTCAGTCCAAGAATAGAAGCTTATGCCTAGAGGCAAGCAATTACACAACAAGTGCATCATTTGTGCTTTAAATGAATAAAAATGGCATTTTGGGGTTAAGGCTAGCTGGCAGTCATTGAGTATAAAATATTGTGTGTATATGTACAGACATAGAAAGTGAATGTAGAAGAAAGTCTGAAACTTATGTAGTAATTTTTTTTTTTTTTAAATGAATTACAATATTTCTTGACAACTTTGTTTAGGTTTGGGTGAAAAACAGTTTTTCAAGCCATTATCCAGCTGACTAAGTCTTGACATTGCTGGTGATAAATTAACTGAAGGATATTTGATTGAAGGTAACAGATAAATAGAGACTTTATCATCTACAGCCTGCAATCATTTCTTATTTGGTCAGTACTTTATCATTGTTCAAGTGAAAGCTATATTCTCTACAAACTGTTTATGGGTAAATAATGTCTTTACCTTTTTTTTTTTTAGTTTGTCATTGTCATCTTGATTTGCATAAAATGAGATTGTCCACTGTCCATTGTTCTCATTGAGGCATCTTTGATTGTTTGTTTTTTTTTTTTTTATTGGAATACATAGCAACCTTAGTTCTAAACCTTGTCTTGTATTTTACAGTGGCTAATCCACCAGAGAAGGCAAGAGATGATTCATCAGTTGGTTCCAAAAATGGTCAGCTGGCACGTGAGTTATCCCTCTTTTTTATATCATTTTAACTTTGGATAATTTTGTCGAAATACAAATTCTGATTTCCAGACATTTCAGTTCTGCATAAAATCTGTCACATAAACTTGGAAAAGATGGTGGTGGCATTAACAAAGATAACATTGAAGTAAAACGAATTGTGTCAGTTTCTTATTTTCTGCTCAGTCCTCTCTTTTTGCATTGAGATGACTCGCTCTGTTTTAAAGCATCTTATCATTTCCGTGGTTCATTAAGAGAAGCTCTGGTGTGATTCATATGCATCTTCACCACTAAGGTAATGTTCTTTACTTTGTAAGGTGCAGTTAACTCTTAAACCGACCATGAGTAGTATTTAGTGATAAATTTATTGTAAAGATGCTTAGTGTTTTATACAAAATTCTCCTGTATTTGATTTTAACTAAACTACAACAAATAATATGAGAATAACGTTTGCTAAATCTCATTGACAATTAACTTTTCTTCTTAATTTTCTCCTGATAAATATCTAAGCCAAAAAATTCCTTTGTGTGTAGCTTGGCTAGTCAAATATTTTGGAATTATGCATTTGTCAGAACTGCATTATAGAAGTAAAGTAGCTCCCTGTGTGAATGGGTTGGAAAAACTTTACAGAATTTTCTTCCAGTATTCAATGAAAGATATAGAGACATGTATTTGGTCAATAGTTATTAGATACAAAATGTTTGTTGAATAGAAAATAACTGTGTCAATGCCATTACAAAATCTGATGCAGTACAAGTTTCTGTGGTAGACATCAAAGTAGCTGGACTTATGAGTCGCACCAAATCTTTTACTTTAAATGTTCTGTTTTTATCTGTAGATATTCTGCATTTATTATGAGAATAACCTTGATGTACTGTAGATTTCTAAGGCATGATTCTTGGTTGATCTTTAATCTGTTTACTACATAAAATAAGTTTGAACTACCACTGAAAGCTTAGCAGGTCAGTGACTATGATCTGAACAAGATTTATAATAAGATTATTAATTCTCTCCTTGCTACATGCAGTAATGGTAATATTAAAAATGGAGTGAGTGTATTCTTACATTTTCCTGGTACATAGCTGGCAGAGAGTATGCATATGCCTGCAATTCTACATGATCCATTCAATATAATTAGCTTAAAACTCCTGCTACTTGCTGTGTAATTAGTGTTAACTCATTTGTAAAATTGGCAAAACAAGAAGCAATCATCTGTGTACAATCTCTTTCAGTTTGACACCTGTGATCTTAGGGACTTTTCATTATGCTGTCTTAATGCTGTATTTGTTCAGAGAATGTTAGAATGTGATTGCAGTATTCTCCCTCTAAATGTGCATGTTTGTACAGTATATGTGAATATTCAAAAATAATTATCAGCTTGAAATATACCTCTGATACTCTAGAATACTCAACTACATAATTTTTTTCTTGCAGCATGACTAAGCACTTGATGGTGATTCTTTTGACAAGCCTGTAAACTAAACTGTTGCAGGTTATTTCTAAATAATTCATCTTGTATTTGCTTTTGCAAATTTGCAAACATTCTATTGACTCATACTCACATAGGCATCTGTGAATTATCACAGCATTGCATTGTGGGAAGGTTTCATAAATTATCAGCTAATAGAAACAACCTTCAGATTGCATATCTTTCTTTTGTGCTTAACTTCTCATTGAAGCTTCGTCACTATTGGCTGGAGAAGAAAAATTTGTTTCAGTTGACAAAGAACAGGCCATTTGACCTTTGATTGCATACTTAGCTGCTAAGTAATTATTTGTTGTTGTTTTTTCACAGTGTTTTTGACATTAGCAATTAACATTTGTTTTATTTCTGTAAAATAGTTGTTTATGAGCCCACCTACAGTTTAGAGCTGATACTAGTTTATACTTGAAATTTTATTAGTAGAAGATGAACTATATGTAATCATGTAATTTTAATTTGGCAATTTCATAATGCTTTTGTTCAGCACTGATTAGTTTTAGTACTTACAAGAAAACAGAAGGCATGCAACAGTGGCTCTCCCAAGAAAAAGAAATAGCATTAATAAGATTCTTTAAACTGATTGATACTACCACTGTTAATTACACTTATCTGTAGTTCCTGATATCTGACTATGCCAGAATCTTAGCTAATTTATAACTATAACCTCTCTCTAGTATTAGTAACTATGGGTCTGATACCTGTCCATGCTGGAATCTTATTAAGTCTTTTCTCAAAGGTCTAAACTTCAAGTTCAATGCTGATATTATTCTTAATGAAACTGTTCCAAACTGAGCTACTTTTTTTTGGTACATCAATAAAGCTGCTGCAGTTAAAACTTTATCACAATTTGTTAAACAGGGCACTTCAGTCTGAATGAGTACCTTGGAAAAATATTCTCCCTTATCTCTCATTCCCCATCACCACCACCATCAGGCTGTAGTTCTGAGGAAGACTGCTGTGTAACAAAGTAAAATTTCAGTGCCCACTTGCAGCAAGGACAACACAAATGGCTGGAGTTTGTTTTGAACCTGCAACCCGGTTGTTTTAAAGGCCTTTCTGATTTCTTTTAAAGAACAAGTTGCAAATGTCTAAAATAATCATCTAGATTTTAAAGTAAAACATTCCTTTTCTTATTTAAATAATTCCGGTGTGTAATCTATACTTATTTGTCGATATTCAGTTCTTAAGAATTGGGATGAAGCCTTCCTTCCTACCATGGACTTACCTTTACCAGTAAGTTATAAGAATATAACTGGCATATATTTATCAAGAAAGTTCTTTAATAAGCCACCTTTTAATTAACTGGTTTTTTTACCGTGTCCAGTGAATAAAGATTAAAATCTTTAAATGGCGATGATTTGAACATACTGTTCTTAGAGCAGACGCATGTTTTGGGTATCATAAAGAACCCTGAAACTAGTAATAGTTTGGACATTCTAGTTCCTCTTTATAAACTATCACTAAAAGTTCAGGGTTTGAACAGTGAGCAGGTACTTTCCTCACATTTTTTTAATATCCTGAAAACTGCTGGCAACTTAAATTTACTTAAAAAAAATAAATAAATAAATAAATAAAAAAGAATACTGGATTTCCTCTTTGGCTTACCAAATCTGTGGATTATTTCCAGCATACTTAGATTCTTCTTTTATGGATTAGGAATGCTGAAGACTCGGAAAATATTTGTCATCATCGACAAATCTTGATTGGTCAGTCTGCTAAAAACTTGGAAGGGAATTTTCCCTGCAGATTGTCAGTTTCTTGTATTTTATCTATATATAAACTAAAATAGCGCGACTGTGTTGCAGCATTCATCCAACTCTTGTTTTTCTTTCTCTATAGTCTCACAGAATACAAAAGAAATCCTGTTTCTAGAATAAATGATGAAACAACATAAACACAGCTTCCTTCTAGGTGTTATAACCTTGATACAGCAAAAATTCAAATAAATTAAATTGTGTAGAAATTCCACTTGCTCTAAATGTTTTAATTAATGACTGTCTTTGAGAAAAAAATTGAGAGGAAAACAGATTTTTTGGTATTAGGAGGCATTTGTATGGAAATAAAACAGGTTCTGTGTTCACTGATAGGGAGAATTTTATGGCCATCCTTCAGTAGAATATCTTCTCTTCTTGTAAAGGTTATCAAGCAGTTGTCAACCTGCTGTGAGATGGAGCAATGCATCATATATCCAGAACCAGCACAGCATGGAAGATGTGAAATGGGGCTGCTTGCTTCTGCAGAATATGTGCATGAACCATCTAGAAGTATTTTTAATCAACTAAGGGTAAATGATGAAACCAGTCTCTAGCAACAATTGGAGGAATACCTAAATTCTGTGGGGGAAACCTGCACTAGGTCATCATCAATAAATAATTTGATACATTCCATGCCTGAATGCCAGGATGCTCTACAAGATGCAGGAGACTTTTCAAACAGTTGCTGTGTTTAGATTACAGAATAAATGAGTAAAACTTGTGCTGTTCAACTTATTATTGCAGATATCTTTATGTTGAGTACATCTGCTTGTGTGTGTAAATTTAGTCTTAATGTGATTGATCAGTTAAAGAACCAGGTTAACAAACATTACATTAAGACAAAAAGAAAGGTGTTGGAGAGTTTTACAGCTAATATGGCAGGTATCCAAATCTGAATTAATGGAAACTAAATATTTATCTACTCAACTAATAGCTCATTTTTCCAGAAAATGTCATTTGCCTAATATCCAGCTTACAAAAGATTATACTTCAGCATCAGTGCCCTAGTGATCAGTTATTAGGATAATATTTTAATGGAAAAATGGAAAATTGTTGCTGGTTTTCCAGGAGATTTTATGATGATTAATGGTCTGAGAAATTTATAACTTGTGTCAGTTCAAGATACAAAGAATAATAAATAAATAAATATGAGATTGAATGAAAATAAATTGTGCAGATAAAAATTTATCAGTAGTCATTTCCCTCAGAGGTATTAGATTATGATGATAGAACATGACTACATTATATTGTTCTTTACGGTACCTTTACATGTGGCATCACTGTGAATGACGCATCTTGTATTGTGGAGAAAAAACTATTATTTCCTAGGTTTCTTCTTGTTGCTTTACATAGCTTTTGTCAGCTTTTCAGCTTTTGTATTTTCCATCTTGGATCATTTCAGTAGTCGGTGGGAGAGATGAATGCATGTCCTGATGAATACTGGTGAAGTCACAGAGCTTAAAAGTGATTTTTTATTACTTTGAGAACCAGATGAAATGGTCAGTGATGAAAATGACAAGTAAAACAATGCTTTTGGTGTTAAAATAGAATGCTCTCATAATCTGATTGAAATTAAACCTACAGAAGATTAATATTTGGATTAAAATTCACTGCAGACTACAGCATCCCAGATCGTGAATGGTGGAAAGAACAAAATGCCAAACTGAAATTTCTATCATTTTAAAATCAGATTTTTGCTGTTTTATCAAAAGTTTTGTTAATAGATTGAAAATCCATTACCATCAATCATTACATAACTATTATTGTAACCAAAAGGAATTTACTAACATTTTTTCGCCATACTCAAAAGAATTTAAACCAAACATTAAGATGAAAACGTTTCCCAAATAAAATATCTAAGAAAATTTGAGCTCACATTGATGTGACATTTTTCAACTATCATAGGGTAGAAACCTTACATTGTAAATGTTCTAATTTATCTAATCATACCTGTAAGGGCCCTATTTATTTAAGGGTGGGATCTTGCTTATGCTGCAGATAATTTTGTGGGTAAACAGTAAGATTGCATCAGCACTGGATGCCAATTTGTATCAGTTAGCATTCTTAATGCTTTTAGGTATCTTACCAGCTGTGACAGGACTGCTTAATTCTAAACAGTCTTGCTGAAATATTCAAAGTTTTGCAAATCATCTATTTTCACATCCATCCATACGAATCACCTTGGGTTTCTGGTGACACTTTCTCTGATACATATTTTTGCTTGGCACTTGTATAAACCTTTATATATTTTTTTTAATTTATTGATTTCTTGTTAGCAACCCAACAAATTTCTGAAGAGTATAACTTAGGAGTCTTCATCTGGTTGTGCTACCTCCAAGTAGCCACACATTCAGTTTGTCACTATTGCAGGCACCTGTCAGATGATGATATAACTCTGTTTGTGACATCTCCATAGTTTGCGCAGAACATGGAATCTTTGTTTAAATCATTCCACGTCTTGTTATATAGAAATAAATTTGTCAAGGATCTGCTGAAAAATGGTTTTGTCAAAGACGTCTGCTTTCATTTCATCCTCTGATGAATTCGTGCCATGATTATCAGTGGGTAATGAATCACACATGGAATTGAACAAATAATCTCCTGAACTTACCTGAGTATAAATATTACTTATGTTGCACTTTACTAAGCAAAGGATAGGACGCAATCCTCGATCAAAGCAGATGAGCTAGTGCTTAACCTTTTACATACCAAATGCCAAAGATTATTAATCATGATGTTTTGCTACAGAACTCGCTGCAATATCCATAACTAAGTTAGTTATATTGAAAACATATATATATATATATATATATATATATACAACATGTTAATAATCATGTTTTTTTTTTTTGCTTGTTAAAAGATCCGAATGTTTGAATCATTCTTAATTATGAAGCTCTCTCTCTACTGATCATCTGTTTTCATATGATGTAGCAATTCTTAGCAGAACTAATTCTGACTTTCAATTTGCAATTAAAGACCTTTCCTTAGCACCAGGCCCCACCGCTTTTCATCGTTAAAGACATTTTCCTCTCTTCTCAAAGAAATGATTTCATTATTTGTGTTTTGCTCCCCCTCACTAATGCTGCAGAAGATAATTTTCAGTACTATTTCATTCGCTATATATATATAAAAAAAAAGACTAAAGCAATTTTTAGTCTTTATTATAACATTTACATTTATTATTTTTAACTGATGTTTTTCACTGTTTTTGTCTGTACTAAATATCTAATATTACCCAAGTGTCATTCTGTTTCTGATTATATTTTAGAACGTCAGGAAATTGTGTTTTTATTTATAGATAAAATTTTATACTATTTCAGAGACAGGCCCACCTACACAGCTTTTCTTAAAAACTATTGCTCTTATTAAAATTCAATTCCTTTTTTTTTTTTCAAATTAAAACGTACCTTACTACTTAGCTCTGGACAATTCTCCATTCCACTTTTTTTTAAAATCCTAAATATACAGGTACGATTGATTTCTTTGTGTTTTATATTTATATCTTTACGTTGCTGGTTAAAATATAGTTACTAACTTTTTTTTAGATTTATTACTTTTAACTTTCATTGAGGTAATTATTTATTCATTTACTTTTGCATATCTGCTGGTTAACAGTAAAACAACAGTGATTTTGGCATTCATTTAGAAAAATAAGCTACTAATTAGAAGGAACAAGATTAAATTAAATAATAAAGTGTTTCGTTTTTTTTTTAATGTAATATTTTCAAATTAATCTGACCAGCATTTTAATATACTTCATGATGTTTCCATGATAATATGTCTGCCTTTTCTTTTTTAACACTGACTCTAGAAATATTGCTTCTTTTTCTTGCCCGACTATGTCTATAATCTTGTTTTACTTTTTCCCATCTACAGTACAGTAAATCCATGTATGTATATGGTAAGAGGTGATATCAGTTCAATAAAATCTTGTTTTGTTTCTAAGGCAACGTGTAGAAGATGACAGTAAGACAGATGTGCGTGGCTGTGATTGCTTCCTGTTACCATCATCTGTATTGCTTAAAACCTGGAAGAAAAAAAAACGAACCATTTAACTGCTGCCGGAATGTTTGAGATTTCTGCTGTTTCTTTGTAAAATTTTGTTTGCATGTCCTGCCAAAACCAGTTAGTGTTTTTACTCGTTCCTTTAGTAGTGTCCAGACTTGTAGGATCATGACTATAATAAATTGAAATTTCCTATTTCACTGCAGTGTTGCTGTCTTCACCATTGAGCAGTATTATCACTGAGTAGGTTGTATTGGATATCAGAAGATGCCTCATCATGTCTGTCTATACTTTTGACATTACAGATTATTCTTTCTGGAATCTTATTAGTAATTAATGCGGATAAGATAATTTTTAATTTAAAATTTTGTTTTTGTTTTAGTCATATTCTTTGTCTTTTGGTTTTTGATTGCACATGCGCATTCATGTATTTATGAACCCATATGTGGCTCTAGGGTTTGAAAGCAGAGAGCTTTTTTAGACATTAACTCTATAAAGGTCATCTGCAGATCTGAAAGCTAATGACGAAAACATTGGTATTTAAAAAAAAACTACATATATAGAATAGCAACTTCCCATTCTTGAAAGTAAGATAGTGTATTTTTCAAGATGCTACCGCTAGATTTAATGTGTATTGGCATTAACATTTAACCAACTAACATGTTGCTTTACTGATGAATAACCCTGCATTTTATCTACAGATCTTTAATCAATTATTTTGTCATTGATAGCACCAACAGCTGACAAGTAGTTTTGGAATTTATTCCCTGAATGGAAAATACTTGTAGTTAAAATGAAAATAACAGTCATTCAGGGAGTAGATTCTAAAGGTAAGCATAAACTTGCAACATCTGGAACATTTAATGTACAGAGCTGTTGGGAATTTACTATCTGACTTTACGTTTGTAGTAGCAGCAGCTTTAAAAAAAAGAAATTTTAAGAGTTACAGACCAGGCAGGAAAACCAATGATTTATTTTAAAAAAAGAAAATTTTTTTTTCCCTGTAGTTGTTATAAATGAAAACATGAGTATCTCAGATATTTAAGGCTGGGTCAGTGTAACGTGTGCTGAATTGATTATTTAAATGTTTTCTTAGCTGGATACTGAAATTGAAAATCTGCAGCTGCTGAGCAGTACATTGGCTCTTT
Source organism: Nautilus pompilius (assembly GCA_018389105.1). NCBI lineage: Eukaryota > Metazoa > Mollusca > Cephalopoda > Nautilida > Nautilidae > Nautilus > Nautilus pompilius. Next base: position 788,728 of record JACATO010001065.1, read on the forward strand.
TAAGTTGCTGAATACTTTTACTCTAGATTTGTGCCAAGCCTTTTATCCCACCATCATACCCAAAGTACAATCTATTACTATTGTAAACCAAAGGAGTAAAATTTTCACTATCAGGTATATAAATAATGCTTAGCTTAGTTTAAGATTAGGCATACTGATAAAAATCTGCTCTACCTGTTGGATTAGAGACTCTTGAAGTTACAAATTTGAATTTACAGCAATGTCATCATTGAGTTTCAAGTCTTTTAGGTTATGTGCAAACAGAGAAAAAAAACTCAGCATGTTATGTTATTTTGATGCTTTTTTTTTTTTTTTTAAATATGCCAAACATATACAATCTAATGAGCAACGGTATACTAAACATACTGCTTCATTTAGGCTAGCAATAGGAGCTAACTGTGGGTTTCTTTACTACAGGTTAAGGTTCATGCCCATAATTGCTGTGCATTATCTACATTGAATTCCGTGATCATGCGTTGCTCAGCCATCTGGTGCACTTTTTACTTCATGGGATTAAAAATCACGCCATTCTTTGTCGTTGCTTTTCATAGAGTTCTGAAAATGCTCTTGAAATCGAATAGTGCCTTTCTTTGAAAATGGTAGAACTAGAGTGAGTAACTCGACTGGAAAAAATCTTTCTCAAGTAATTTTTGCACTTTGCATAATGTTTGCTGTCTTTCATAAGCGTGTAAGATCTCTAAGGTTCTGTGTCAGATTATATGCTGATTGTATCAGTTCTGAAATAAGGAGAATACAAATAAATATATTTTAGATGTGGTGGAACCATCAAAGATGATTTACGCAATGCTGGGCTTTCATAGATTCAATTACATCCATTTCACTGTACTAGGTAACTATGCTGTACTGCCTTTTGCCAAGGCTTTTCTTCAAGAATCTTTCTTCATTTACCATATTGATTTGGTGGTTAAATATTTAGTATCGAACTGCATTGATTAGAAGATAATTGTGAGTTATACTGTGTGAAGGTTTTCTGAATTATTGGCGAATAAAAAGATTAAAATTGCGTGTACAACTAAGCTACTTTAATGCATAGCAACTGCAAAGTATTCTCACTCCTTAGAAGTCCATATTTTTTGCATTTCCAACACATTTTAGTGATATTATTTCATTTTTCTCTTTTGTAAATATTTCACAGATCTCAGTAAGGCTGAAAAAAGATTATTTACAATTTTGTTAAGGAAGTATTTTATCATAGCTGTTATTTGAAAATCATGACATCACCACATCATCTGGATCGATTGCACTGTATGTTCTTATCAAATAAGACTTCAAGAATTCATCGTCTATGTGAACTTTCTGTGTTAGTGCAGCATTTTTTGTTTTATTTGCTTATAAACAATTTGTTTAGCTGAAAATGTTTGACTGATTTATATATATATATAAATATATATATATGGCTTCTCAAATCTTTAACTAGCATGTTCTATTATGCTCTACTAGCATGCAAGGAGTTCACACTAACAATTGGTAAATCGATAAAGTTGTAGATGTTTTTTTTTTCCTAAAAATTGCATCTTAATACTGTTGCCACTTTTTAATCAGCGAATTGTGAATGAAAACACATACCAGTCACCTTTGCTCATAAAACGAAGATTTCAAAACAATGAAATCTACTTTCTTACTGCCTCTCATGAATTACAAAGACGGTCTTGATCTGAGGACTTTGAAGAATTATTTTTTTTAATTCTCCACAGACGTGCACTTGACAGAGATAAGACACTTCACAGAATTCTTTTAAATTAAATTCTTTTCTTTTCTTTTTTTTTAAACTCACTAAACCTTGTAATTATTTTTTCTTTGGATTAAGTTTCAGATAATGTTTCTAACTTGTTTCTGTTCCATCTTTCCAAAATGGTCCTGGTTGTAATGCAGTTTGTAACTCTGTTAAGCCCCGTGCTTGTTCTTTGAACATCTCTGTTCAGAAAATTCTTCATTCTGGGATTCATAGCAACTGTCGCAATACAAGAGTTTGGCATTTGGCTGACTAGAATATTTCCCGGATTTAAGCATTTAATATATTCTGAAGAATTAAAAAAATATTAGACTTTATCCACTTAAGGTTTTAGATGTTTGAGAGGATATCTTATAAGTTTTAAAAATACTTAATAGTTTTGTCACAAATTCTTATAATTATGTACAGTTTAATGCACTATGAATTGGCTAAAGAGTTTGCTTGGTCTAATATAACATTTTAGGAATTATAAGTAAATAGAATAAACTAGTTAGGGGTTTAAATAGTAAAAATGTAAACCAGTTTAGAAATTAGATTTATACATGTATTACTTCCATAGGGATCTCAGCTAAGTCACTTCCTTTCATCTTCTACAAGCAAAACTAAATTAAGCATACACATAGTGTTATCAGAATTCTAGCTTACATATGTCTGGGTAATTATATCAGTATGATAGCTGCTGATCTGTATATCATTAGATTACAGAAGGTTTTGTTGGGTTTATGGGGTTTTTGTTGTTGTTGTTGTTTTGTATAATTCAGACTACAGTATATTTATCACATACTGAATAAAGCAGTACTTCTGAATTCCCGAAGAGCACTCAGATACTAAGCAAATGTAGTAGCCATAGTTACTATTCCTACAAAAAAAAATCCTTTTTGTATCAACTAATTATCTATCTAACCTGTTTACAGCGGATGTTGCAAGTAACAACCATATTGGTTGTTGGAAAGCATTGCTTAGAACTTAAAGCAAAGATAATTGAGCCTAAGTAAGACAAAGCTTCGTATATGAAGTAGTATAAATAATAAATTAATTAAATTGTATTTAATGTTTTTTTTTTAATAATGGTATAATAATCTTAAAGTAGAATGCTGAAAATACAATCATATGAGGAAAATATTTTCAAGACTTTATCATTATAACCATGGTTACTAAAGAGTCAATAATTAATATTTTATAGATTTACTTCCTCTTTAATGCTTTTTTCTTTCTGATCAATTGGGGGGGGATAACTCTGAAATTTCATTTGTGTTTCGATAAATGTTACTGCCTGAACTAAGCGTCACATCTTTACATTACAATAGTAGAAGTATCTATTCAAAAGAGGGAAACTGGATAAGGACATACTATTTTTTTTTAATGTTAAGATTGGATGGAATTTTGTGAAACTTAATATTTTGGGAGATAAATTTTAAAATTTGTTACAATGTTAATAATAATCAACAATAACTACAGAAAGGGTAAATAGATGAAACCCATATTTCTTTTACATGATAACCTAACATGTACTGGTCAGAGGCAGGCTCACAGGAAGTGATGTACTTTAAAAGGGGGCATAGTTGGGAAAGGGGACATTGGTAGGAATGGGAAATCTACTTAATCAGTGGATATTCTGCTGAAGACTCTTTACAGGTGATTGTCCTGCTAAAGAGAAGACAACCACTTATGTGTATTGTGGACACCTACCTAGACGAAAATGAAAAGACACTACATGCAGTGGAAAGAAGCATGGAAACCAAATCATTTCATCTTCAACTGCATTTTATGTAATGAAGATGATATCATGTCCTTCTGCCTTTTAGAAAACCATTAATTTTTATGATGAGCTCAGGTTTTCAGATTTAACAAATAGGGATCAGCACGTGAACTTTTTTCAATCATTTGCATACTAATTATGGTGGTTTGATTGTCATGATGTGTTGTGCAATTTTGGTCACTGTAAGGTTACAGCTGATTGTCTGTGAATGAAGTGTGACTTTCCTGATATACATCAACATTCTCTAAGAGGAACTTTTGACTAAAGATGGCAGTTCTTTTTATGGAAAAAGATAGTCAGGGTATCGCAACATTGTCATGGCCAATTACCAATTCTAAATTCCATTTGGTAGGTGAGCCATTCTCAACTGATCCCTGTGAAAGTATCCTCCATAAATTCCCTTCCTTCCTTGACAGATTTTGTTCCATGGCTGCAATCCCACAGACCAGGACTACTGATTTCATCTGCACACCGTGTCAACATGTTGCTGCTTTGCGTAAGGCAAAGGCCCACAACAAACAGTATTAACCCCACTCATACTTTGCTAGTGCTCTGTCTGGTTCCAGAATAAACAGCTATTTTTTTTTGTTTTACTTACGTTAAGTCTCAGTAGCATTTGATGAAATGTTGGTTTTCTGTACATGATAATGGTTTTAGCAGTTTTCCTTTAACTTGAAGCTTGGTGTTTCATGAAGTGGAGATGAGTTCAACCCTGAACCACCTGTTAGACCTGCTAAAAATATAATTCTCCTGTGGATTCTAACATGGTTGTTGACAATGACATGAACAAAGATGAGAACCGAGACTTACTGATGACGTGTTATTGACGGAAATTAGAGATTAGTTAAGGTATTTCTCACCTTTTTTGTTGGTAGTACTGTTTTAGGAATCTTTCTCTGTCACCTCCATCTGCTGCAAGATTGATATCACCATGTTTCAAAACAGTCCACTTCCAGGACAAAACTGCCCCCTAATGCTGGTAACACTGAGAGACGATTGAGACAGGTTCATTAGTTTAATTATGCTCATAAGGTGATTGAATATGCCTAAACTAACCATTTACTTTCTAACATGACCAGTTTACAAATTATTGTCACCATTTGATTGCACTAATTGCAGAATCCAAAGAAATGAATATTGCAATAAGAGTTATACTATAGTTTATGTGCTTTCATATTTTTTTTTTCATCTGATTTGATTTTAAGACTGGTGAGCTACAAAAAATCTGTAGATTTTTGGTTATTACATTAGATCAGCCCTTTAATGTTTGCTTTATTTAAATCGGAATTAACAGATTAACCTTAATACCTCAGCTTATCCTGTTTCTGACCAAGCCACAGAAGTGTGAAGTCCTTATTTTTTTTAAAAAAAAAATAAATAATATTAAATGTTGACTAAGGTAAAGTTTAGTATGGACTTTTTACAAAGCTAAAACAGACTTAGGGTCTACTTAGCCCAATACTTGAAAATAGATTTAACAAAATATTTAAAATCATGAGAGTCATTTAGCAACAACAGTGTAATACATATTTTGGCTGGTGCTAAAGGGTTAAAGCAACAACTCATTTTTTTTTTTTTTAAATTAAAAAAAGGATTTAAGTCAATGGAAATATTGTATTTTTAGTTTGAGGAATGTTAAGATTTTTGATGGAAATCAAATATTTGCATTAAAGCGGTTGCGTGTAGCAGAATTGTATACTGCACTTGACCTCTAATTATTTATCGTGTACAAAATTTATTCTAGAACACGGTGAATCTCCAAAATGATTATTTTTCACACATTGTCCCAAATTTTTCAGGGTTATTGGAAGTCTCTTCCGTTGATGCCAGTAGTAATTTCATTAGAATCATCATTATTAGCTACAGCAATAAATAGCTTTATGATTAGTTTTTCCCCATTTTAGTTTGGTTCTTTTTCTCTTCTCAGAAGCAGTCTTATGATGTAGTTTCTGTATGTTAGTTCAAGATTCCAATGCCATCTTTCTGTCTGGTGTGATAGTGCGCTATGGAAATTAAAGGTGTTTTCTCTATTCTACTATTCTGCCTTTTACCACTCTACACTGATACTTGTATTGATTAAATAATGGCTCATCTAAGATGTCCATTTTACGTTCGTTTTGGACCAGACATGGGAGTACGCTCATAAATTATAAAAGATCTGAATTTTAAAGGCAATACGTAAGTTTAACTCAGTGGACTGGAACTCACTTAGACAGGTCCTCTCAACTAAATTCTTTCAGAAGATACCTTGATCTGATGTGGTGATGGAAACTTTCTATGGTTTGATGGTAGCCAATGTGTGATAACCATTACACACAGTCAGAATGGTGTCTAGAAAAATGGTAAGATTAAATGGAGATTGCAGATGTGATCCTAAAATATTAAATTTAAAAAGTCCAATAGTTAAACTTTCTGTAAGTTTGGCAAAATTATAAATAGATATAAATGGAGTCTCTTTGTTTATCTGTTTTTTTATTTGCATGCCATAATTTTACAGACACAATTCATAAACAATGCGTATATTTTATAGCAAAACATCTACAGTCTGACTGCATTTTGGAAAAAAAATGACAAATTTTTCATACAGTTATAAAAATCCAAAAGTTAAAAGTTTTAAATAATTTACTGTCCCATGATTTTGCCTTTGTAATAAACACAGAACTTTTCTAGTTTATCCTGTAAGTTTTTAGTCTTCTAGGCTAGAGTGGTAAATCGAGAATTGAGATCATTTTAGGCTGCTGTACATAACTGGGAAAATAAAATGGAACGTTCTCACTTTATTCAATAATTATGCCATGTTAGTTTGATATTTTCAAACTCTACGTAAGGTAGCGTAACTGTTTATTATTTTTTTGGTAAGATGAGTAGCCCTCCCACTCTGTATTAGACATCTGCTTTCATTTCCAAATCCACTGCTGACTATAATAATTCGCCATGTTAGTTTAAGTATTTATTAAGAAAAGTGCAGAATCACAATAGTAAAGGTTTTTAAAAAAAACTTGTCAGTATAAGAACTACGTTGTGCCAAGGTAAAACAATTTTACAAATTATTTGATTACTTATTTGGAAATGCAGCATGAAATAGTCAAACATTCTATTTTTTAGAATTTTTAAATCTGGTGAAATTATTTAATGTTTCATTTAAATTTGCTCTATTTTTAGTGGGATTTGACAGATTTAATTTACAAAATGTAGCTTATTTTGATTTAAAGCTGTGTAAGTGTGATTGACATATTTGGATAAACTCATATGCAACATCATCACCTGCACTTATAGTAATATAGTTACCTCCAGTTATTTATTAATTAAACAACAAGATATAAACTGTGTAACTAATAGAATAAAACTTGTTTTCAGTGAACATTACAATTTCCTGTTGTACTAAAAACAATATTCTAACTCAAAATTAGCGAGACAGAGTTCTGATTAAAACGGTTTCTTGCGTTATTTTTCTGGTCAAATCAAAATAGAATTGTTTGTTACAAATAGTCTGGTTTAAATTTAATCATAGGTAGGAGATGCAAGGAATAGTTTAGCACATGAAGTTGAAAATAGTTAAAAATTCCATGTCATGTTTGAAAAAGTAATGGTAAATACTTTTATGCCCAACATCATTTTAACACAAGTTTTGTGTGGGTGTTGGGAAAGAGTTAACATTCATGAGGATTATATGCGCATGCAGAGTGTGTATCAGTCAAACGTATTACTCTAAGCTGCTTACAAATATATTCTACTTTAAAGTTGTTCCAACAAAAAAACGACGACAAAATTAGGAAAACATGCGAAACTTTCAAAGATTGTTTCACGTGTTACTTAATTTTTCCTGTTCATAAGAACATTGCACCATTGTTTCGAGGTATAGTTCTCTGATGATTGATGATGATTACCCCGGTTAGGCCACGTTTTTCTTGTTACCATTTCTAATTGCTACTGATCAGTCTCAACTTCATTCCCATGGTGTTCTGTGAGACAAGTGGAGGAAAAACCTGGAGCAGAATCTGGCTTCTGACTGTTGTTCAGAACACTGTTGGAAGTGTTTGCTCACCATGTCTCTATAACGAGGCCTCGGAGTGAGACTGTCAACCTATTTCAGATTTCCTGACAGTAGTGACTCTGCACGCATGCACACACACCCCCAAAAAACACCAAATTCTGGAACCCTATACCTTCATCTGACACCTACATTTATTCTTTTTACAGATAGATTTTTTTAGTGTTGGCAAGCTCTTTATTTATTAATATATGTATTCTTAGCCTTCTGATTATGGCTCAACCATTCATCATAATGGTCCTCACCTGTGGTTTACCAGTCTATCTATCTTCAACAGTAGAAAAGATATTCAGTCAGATAGTTATGTCTACATGGAGTTTCTGATTAATCAATGTTTAACTATTTGTTGTTAATTTAGATTAGTTTACGACGCTGATTGTTAACTTTTAAAACAACAATGACAAAAGGTGAAAGAAAATGAAACTGTCAATATAAAAATAACTTTTAATACTTGGGTAAAGGATAGATGGTTTCAGTGTCAGTTGACTTTATTAGATTATCACCTTTTGGCAATTTCCTTAGCCAAAGCTTGAAAACAATGATCATTGCTTTGATGTTTTAATTCTTGTTTGAAAACCAATCTTTGAAAGTTGGTAGCATAATACTATGATGAATGGATCTGTTTATGTGCATGCAATCTGATCTTACAATGCAAAATGAGTTCTACATTTTCCCTGTGATTCATATTTCCCACCGTTTTCTTAAGGAAGGATTTTTCAGCAGCGAATCTCTAGAGAAAATCATTTCTCATATTCACCAAGTGGAAGGGGAATATTTCAAAACAAACTGCTCTCTCTCTCTTTCTTCTAGATTGTTTATTTGCCTAGCATCTCTAATAGACTGATGGATTTTTCAGTTAGTAAATTATGTGATGAGGTCAACAATAGTGACGATATCAAAAGTTTGCAAGCCAATATAAATCATTTAGTAAATTGGCAAATGAAGTTGAATGTCTTCAAGTGTAAGTGTGAGCCTCTCAATAATGAAAAGAACTATTCATATATATTAGACGTTGGAAACGTGAAAGTGCATGTCTTAAGGTGAACAGGGTTTGGGTTTTGAAAAAGTATTCCATAAGCGATGTCTTACAATTTTGGTTCCTCTTTATAAATTATGTGACATTATTTCAAAATGGAGTTCTTATTAAAGAAAAAAATACATATTTTAGCAAAATTTGAGGTTTACTAAGATAATTTGAGGCATGCACAATCTCTGTTACAGAGAAAGATTAAGGAGCCTCACACAAGATGTTTCTAGGGGGAATATGATAGAAATATTTAAGTTTTTTTTTTTATTTCTGATAAATAAGCTATCTACTAGTGGCTTAAAAACCATTACAAGATGTAATGAATAGAGTATAAACAAGAAGCAATGTACTCTTGACAATGAATAAGGAAATTTTTTTTTTTTTTTTGCTAAATGAGGTAGTTGAGGCCAAAACAGTGATTAATTTAAATAATAGTTTTGATAAGCATATTTTTAAACAATGACTATACACAAATTTTAAAATCTCCTTGGCCCTCTGGCTGTCTAATATATCTTGGTGTTTATCTTCTTATCTAAAAAAAAAAAAAAATGTATAAGTAATTAAGACATTCAAGATATTTTCTCAGAATAAAAATATTACTTTATACCCATCTTTTTCGGTTACGCTGTGGTAACAGGAGCATTGTGGTTTCTGTGTTGTAGCCATCAGGTGTTTGTTTTGGTTTGTAATTTCTTACCTTCCCTGCCGAGTCCAAGTGACCTTTATATACAGGCATGTCTATACTATTGTCAAGAAATGGGCCATCTTTTTCAAAAACTACCGATGATAGTTTTCTAACAAATCAGAACTGAACACTGATACTGCTCATAGGAGCAGCCAACTTTTAACTCAAACCAGTTGGAAGAATACACATGTTATGGCCAAAATAACCATTCCTGGTTTCGCCGACATGAATTGCTGAAATGATGAGTTACCACCCATACTGGTCTGATGACACACCTGTTCGTACTCTATTAGCATGTAAATAACTGAATGTTATGCCAGTACAGTAAACATTGTGCATATATCATGAACAGGTCCATAGGAGTGAATTTGGAACCAAGAAATGGTTAGTTATGCCTTTTAAATCAACACTATTAAAAGTACAAACAATTACATAATAAAACAAGAAGAATGCTATCATCAGTGCTGAACAGTAAATTCCCTAAAGCAGGCAAACATCAATAAACTGCCCAACTACTTATTCAGTTGTTTGCAATTTTTAAGTGGAATCTGAACTATATAAGATTTAAAATAAAATATCCTAAAGAAAAAAGGGCAAGGCTTTTGCAGTTTGTACTACACTATCATTTGATTGACTGTGATCAGTATCAATAATTTGAGATCAGTAATAAGATTTCAAATAGGAAAACAACTGGGTCTGATGATGATTGCATGGGGAAGGACCAATTTTAAAAAATATATATATAATTTTGGGGGGGAATACTGGGTAGGGAGCAGAATGCCTCTGTTGTTCTTACAACTGTGATGGATACACAAATAATAATCAATGACTTCATTATTTTTACATAATGTCTTCAGAATATGTTTTCATCAGAATGTGATGATTTTGTTTTTATTTCAAAGTTGTTTTTTTTTTTTAATTCTATTACGTCACCACTTTAAATGAGTATAAATCGGTGAGATCAGCGTTTGAAAATATTCTGTTACATTGTGGTGGCTAACCTTTTTAGCCAGGTACATACATTCTAGTTGTTCAGTCTCTGAGATTATTTATAACCCGGATATTATTCATTCTTGACAAGTCTTTACTTTAAAGTAAAAAAAAAAGGGCAAAAGGAATGAACCAGGAGTTTGACTGCATTTTAGCTGACTTAAAATCCCTCTCTGATATCTAGTTTACATGCGTGCAAGGTAAACACATTTGTAAGAGCACACAGTTGACTCGAACTTAATGGAATTGCAAGTAACAGTTCATAATGTTCACTCTACATGGCATTGGCTACATGTTCAGCATCTTACTACTAATAGCATGGTTTCCCTTGCTCTTCTGTTTTTATCTTCAGTTCTTTACAAGTTAAAAGAATTTCTAGTAGGGTTTTCTTTAGTCGTGTTCAGCCTGTTTTTTCTCGCAGGCATGTGAAAACTAAGTTTGAATAACAGGTGTTTGTTGCACATTCACAACTTTACTTTTGTGTAGTAAACAGCAACTTAATTGTTGTGATATACCTAAACCTTTTCTCTCAAAGGAAGCCCAGCTATTTTATTATTCTCATGATATTTGTAACGTGATCTGCACATGGACCTAGGTACAATGAAATCCAATTAACTGCTATAGCAAACACATTAATCATAATAGTTCATATTCAGAAGGCTATCAAAATAAATTTTATTGGCTAAATCAGGAAGAGAGTAATATCTATTAACGGAATCAGTCAGATCATTATATAAAGTAAGCGTGTAGCCTGTAATGTTTTGAGTGCAGTATTTTTGTAGATGTCCATTAGGACTGGACAATCAGACAATAGAAAAGTGTTCGCTTCACAGACATGTCAAGGTCATGTAGCCAAGAGGTGATGTGTTAATATAGAGGCAACATGCTCAGTGCATGATGTTGTAAGAATGAATTTTACACAACTTTCACCCTTCACCTATCTTTTAGCACACTATGATACTTATGCTTGGAGGCGTTAATCCATTTTTATATTGAAAGATTCCACATTGCCAAAGAATTCTTGTGTGTTACAAGAAGCTTTCCTTTTAGACCATGTTCATGTTAAATTTAATATTTGAGTTGAAGTAGGCTGAATTTACCATCAGAATCCCTGGATGTGGTCCATGCACAAGATGAGGTATCGAGTGCACAGGCAGTTTTTGAATGCTTTTATGTACACCGTGTGTTAGTTGAAACAATTCCAGCAATTCAGGTGGAACACTTAGTATTGTTTTCTTCAAGAATAAACTATCAGTATTAATCACAAGGAAAACAGGCCGTATAGTATTAACTTCGGGTAATTGTAGAAAATTCTTAAACAATTTGCATTATAACTGCATATCTTACATGGAGAATACATTTGTGAAAGTTTTCTTACCTGTTTATGCACATTTACAAAAAAATTTATCAGTATTCATTTAAAACATGCAAACACACACACATTCACAAAGTGATGCAGATATTTCCTAAACAAGGAGACATGTTTGTTTGTTTGTAAAAATGTGATTCCATTTTTGGTTTGATAATATGGTAAAACAGCAAAACAGTAGTGTTACATTTTAGTGTCGAATGATATTGTGGTAAGAGAGTACCTGAAGTTTCCAATATCATTTTAAAATTCTCCATATTTGAATTTTTAATGGATTACAAGCAAACACTTTTTGTGTTGTATTAGTTGAATATCAGAGTATGGTTATAATGATACCGCAACAATTTACAACTTTATTTTCATCATTTTTTTTTTGGTTTAAAGATACTTAATATTCCATTTAAAGTTTTTGAAGAGATAGAACCGTGATACACTTCCTAATTTGGCAGATACCTGAATAAAGAAATAACTTTTTACTTGAATCAGATGTTGGACTAATCAATTCTTGTTCGAGAAGTTTATCGCACTGATATATATATTTATATTTTCTCTCATATCTTTTTACTTTACTATTTTTTTTTTGTTTTCTTCTGAAATAAAACAAAACTGTCAGATTCCTTGACACGCAAGCCTTCAGATCAACGAGGTGAGGCGTCGGTCGTCACCATCGTGTTTATGTACCCCCTCCCTCAAGCAGCCTGGTAGTTTGGTGATCAGACTGCTAAGGTTGAAGTCCCAGTTCAGATGCCCGTTGGGGCTGGCTCCGTTTGGCATACCTCCCTAGCATGGCTGCGGCCTGTTTTTCTTAAAAAAAAAAAAAAAAAACTGGGGAGCTTTAGCAGGAACTTTTGATTTTTGATAGGTCTGTTCACCATGCAGGCAACACTTGAGATAATTCACCACCTTTTGGAAGGACCTAGCCTCCCAGCAAGTATTATTTTGGCCAAAAGTAATGACTGGTATGTTTTTTTGTTGCCACAGCACAATACTCCCTTCAAGTTACCTGTTTCGTGGAACTTAATACTCTGTTTTAAGTTAGAAATACCATTGAAAAAGAAACTTCAAGGCTGTCAGGTTTAAAGTAAAATAGGTTATGATGAAAATTAGTTCTTAAATGTTTCAAAATATTTTCTTATTTTTAATCACTGCATGGTCTAGTAATAAAATTTCAAACCTATTAGTATGTGTAGCAAACCAGTATTTATGTAGCTTTTTATAATTTGTTTGAATATAGAAAGAATGTGAAAACCTTCAGCACTGTTAGGTTGAGTTTCTTTTTATTAATCTGTCTGGCAGCAGATGGCCAAGTGCAGAGTGCATCAGGGTTCTGTATTCAAGAGCTTGGGTTCAAATCCCATCTGTATCTGTTTTTGTTTTGCAACCTCCAATGGCGTTTTGTCTTCCAACTCTTCTGTATCACCTAGTCCATGTGAATTTCTTCCAAGTGCCTGTTTCTTCCTATGGGTAAGCAGAGAGTTACTAGTAGAATTCTATTTTGCTAGCCTAAGTTGGCATGCACTAGACATGTTTCTGCTAGCCACTGTTCCTTGTGCATGCAATTCTTATCCCTGCTTGGCTAGTGTTCTAGATTCTGTAATGATGGTCAGATGTATTAGGGGATAAACCAGGAAGACAACCATGTCTATTTTCACATACAGGGAACAAATAATACCAATATTATCTATGCTCTTGTGTGTTTTTATGAATATGGACTAAGATATATATTTACAGTATATATATTGAAAAATAAGGGCTTATTTTATGATGAATTTTCAGTAAGATTTATTCATTAATTATGACATCCAATTTTTATTCTTCACACTAGGGAAAGTTCCAAAATATTTCACTGGTTTTCTTTAATTCTAATGTATTAAGGGTTTTTAATGTTGTGAAGCAGTCATTGAATACGTGAACTTTTCCCACATATCAGCATGTCGTGTATGTCTCTCTACCAATAGGTAACATTTTACCAGTAATGACTGCCACTTGTTCATAGCCTTTTGTTTGCATGAATGCTAACCGCTCTGAATGATGGAAAGTTTAAGTGGAGAAGAGGTGACTCAGAACCAGACAAAATTCCACCTTTACTTGTTCAAAAGACCATCTCATCATGGCATTAAATATGAAAAATTGTCAGTGTCATCATGTAAATGTGATGCAGATGGTCTTTTGATTCAGTGACTGAGTTATTGTCCAATAACTAATATTACGTTAAATTAATTATAAAATAAATAAGAAAAATTTTTTTTTTTTTTTGAGATTTTACACAGAGGTATCTTTTATTAAAAGATACCAAGCACACACAGCTGAGTGACTTAATTGCTGATTATCACTGAATCTATAGAGAGCCGGACAATCTTTGATTTTATTGGTGACTCTATATTTGGCATAACATTATATTTTCCCAGTAATAAAAGCCTGAAATAGAATACACCATTATCTTTTATTTTCTTCTTCTACTTACAGTTAAAAAGAAATAAGTTTTGATCTTTTCAGCCAAGGGTTTGTTTTTTTGTTTTTTTTTAACTAAAGTATTCCATTTAGTGTGATATCATATTCACCTATCTAATTATTTTAGTACCAAATACAAAGAAGGTATTGCACAGACGTTCACTCGCGTTCTTGTATGATTATCACAAACTTGGCACGAGGTCAGACCGTGGCTTGACATCTCGCCAAGCTGATGTGTTGTGTTTACTTCACGGTTGCTACAAGATATTAAATTGTCTTCAAAATGGCAGAAATAAACAGGATCTGAAGGTTCACTGATGCAAATCTAACATTAATGACACTTTTTGCAATCCTAATACTTTAATATTGCTAGCTTTTATTTCAAGAGGGCCACCAAACGGCAACACTTGCCAGGTTTTTTTTCCCAGACCTTTCAGGACAGTTTGACTAGAATAAAAGTAATTTACAGCTTTAATTGTGCATACAAATATAGACATAGCTATAGGCAAATAGTTGCATGAACATATTAAGACAGCTGTGGTATGTCATAGGATTCTATTAAATATAACTTCATGTCTGTTCTCTCACTGCACCATTACTTAAAGATGATGGTTCTCAAATATTATCAGTGGATTTTATCCCCCCTATATATATTTTTTAAATCCTAAGTTAACAAAAGTTTAAAATTAGAAATCCATGCCCCTTTTTTAAATGAATGGTTCAAAAAAACTTCTATAATAAAAATTACTTGGTTTTTCACTCAAATTTTGAGCTATGAAAAAAAATTAAATTTTAAATGACAGTTTTAAGTTGCATAAATAAAATATTATTAAATGCTTTCTTTTCTTAACATCTTTCTCATCAGTTTATTTCCTATATGAATAGAAACTTCAAAGAATTTCCCAACTAAATTTGTTAACTGGAATTCTCTTTTTTAATTTTTTTTTTTTTTTTTTGCTTTTCCTTAATTAAAAAATCATAATATTTAAAAGTTTTCTTCTTTTTTTCCTGTCCTTAGATTCTAACTAGTTTTTTTTGTTTTATTTTTTAAAAATTGCATTTAATGCTGGTAAAGGAAGCAGATATTGTAAAAAATAGCGAAAGAATTTCACTAAGTATGGCACCTTTTTGCTTCATGACAATTTTCCCTGAATACAATGGCTTCCTAACCCTAACCAGCCAACAGAAATATTTCTCAAAATGGTTAGATTTTATTCACCAAATGGTCAGCACACAATCATCTCCATGTAAGAAAATTTTTATCAAAGAAATGTGTAAATTACAAATACATTTTAAGGCTATAAAGAGAAAGTAGAAGAAATTCTAGCATTTAAAAAAAAAAAATCTAGGAAAAATAATTTTAAAGTATTTAATAGGACTATGTCGTCCACTGACTTATCAGAGAAGTTCGTAGTTCTCGGAGGGAAACACACCTTCCTAGAGCATCCCAAACATTTTCAATAAGGTTTAACTTAGGAGGACATGTTGGCCATATGATACAGGTAATGGTTTGGTCTTGAAGATGTTTATTGCTATGGATGAGCATTATCATCCATTATAATAAAGTTATCTCTAGTTGCACCTGCATATGGTCTGACATAGGAATCCATAATCTCAACCCTATACCTCACTGCAGTTAGGATATCTCAGTGGAATATCTGTACAGACCATCAAACTTTTACCACTATAGTGGTCCCTTTTCATAATGTTTGTAGACTGATTACATGGTTCATATCCCCTCCATATGAGTATGTGCTATGAATCACAGCGAAGATTAAATTTTTACTCATCAGTAAAAAGCACATTACTTCAGTCACATAGTGTCCAAGTGTTGTGTTTATAGCACCAGTTCAACTGCTGCGGTTTATGGTGGTAGGCCGAGGGGAATAAAGGCCTCTTTCTTGCAGCCTTCTCCATATGGTTGCACAGAGATCAAAAGCAAATTGGGCCACTGTTCAAGTTTTTCTCTTTCTGTGCCAAAAGTGACAGTGATTGTCTGCTGGAACTGTGGTCCTTTGTCATCCTTGAACTGGTTTTTGGACAATATCTTCATGCACTTTAAATTTTATCCATAGCTGAGAAACCACACTTCACAGGTTGACATTCCACCTCCTTAGTCTGTGACTGTCTGTTTTCTGTCCTGCCAATAGTTCTCCTCCATCTTAGAAAATCTTCCAAAAGAGTAAGCTACTCTTTTGCAACAACATGCTTAAAGGCAAACATTCCAACAAAGACAAAACTGACATAAACACAAGCCAGTTTTTTTCACGTCTTTATATGAAAGATAACTTACCTGCTTCTACTGAAACTCATTTACATATTTTTTGCTAACAGTTGTCGCATGAAGAGGAGGTGAATGGAACTTAAATTATTTTGTAAATAATTTTGACTTGTTTGTTTGTTTGTTGCCTAACTTTTGGAAACCAGTGTAATAAAGAGAAAAGCTAAATTGTAAGAAGACTAGTATTAATTGTAGCGTATCGCCATTGCTCTACATGAGTGCTAACATGGAAAATGGAGTTATATTGTTGTAGGTTTATTATTGAAAAAAAAAAGTACCTTTTACAGCAGCGACTTTCAGCCTCCAACTTTGAAAAGTTAGGGAAAGATTGCCAAAGCATCGGAATGCAGCTCAAACAACAAATGTCATCGAATAAATGTTTTGCTTGAAGTCTCAAATGAATTTATTTTCATATTAATGATTTTATACAGTTAAAGTGCACGTTACCGTCAATGTTACTAAGATACATTTTGTAAATTACATATGCATACGTTTTCTTCCTCCTGTCTTGTCATCAGAACTTTTTTCGTTCCTTGGAACCAAGCGTACCAAACTTTAATAGAGTTGTAACCAACATACGTTTTGTAAACTGGTTTTCTTCTTCTGTCTTGATAAAATAACTTCTTTTCCATTTCTTAGGCAATTAGACTTGAGCAGAAATCTCTTGCTGTTGCAAAAAAAAAAAAAAAAAATTAAAGACATAAACTATATATATCGACTTCTTTATAGATTTTCATCACATTGTTACTTACATAAGCTATGCGCATCTTTACTTGTTAAAAACAGTTATTTAAATATTTTGTCTAGCTGTTTAATAGTTTTTAGATATGACAATAATATCAACAGTAATTAAATGAACTAACATAAAAAGGAGATTTTTTGACAGTGAAATCATTGATGGGACCAGTTGTACATTTACTTTCTTTTAAAAACAGTGTAATTTTCTATACATAAACATTGCCGTATTAAGTAACTCCCCTTATTAGTCATGTACTATTTATTGTGAAAAAACATCTTCTAATCTGTAAGGGACAGCAAAACAAATTGTTGGTGTTAAAATTTAGAAATATAAAAATCATATGCATTTAAATTATAGCACATTTGTTGTTTTTTTTGGCAGGAGAATTGTTGGTCTCTGTTAAATAAATCCAAGCCATTTTTTCCCCCTTTTTTTGCTGTCATTGCTTTTACACCCCAAGTCAAGCTCACTAGAATAAATAACTTAGGATTGACAAACAGTAGGACTGTTAATAAGCGAAGGATTTGTGTTACAGGCATCAGTTGCACAAACGGTACAGGTAAACGCTATGGTCACACCCTCAGCATGTGGACAGTGAGGGCAGCTGTAACCTTAATCTCGCAAGAGTGAGAGATCAATAAAAACAACAAAGGCGATTTGAAAAAAAACAATGGCAGCAATCACTTGGAAATTAAATCTGGGCAAATAGACATCCTGTCAGGAAACCCTTTTACCATAATAAATTAGACTTACCCTAATAGTGAGTTTATTGATGATTTGGGTAGTTTACCATTATAATTAGTATAAAATGAACCAGCAGGTACACAGATTCATTTTAATAGAAAATGTGGTGTTAAATACATGTAACGACTCAGTTATCTTTTTTATTTTGCTAGGGGTAGATAAATAAATTGGCCAATTTGAAGCCATTCAGTCTACATGCTGTAACCCTAACCCTGATAACAATGTTATCCTGCCACTATTTCCATGTGCACAAAACATGATGTTGTTTACCAGATTTGCAGTGGCCACCAACAGTCACTTTCGTTTGTTGCAGTATCAACATCTCCATACATTGCCTGGCTCCTGCATAGTCTTTAGTTTTCTTGAAGGGTTATTTAACTAAATCCATTGCTGACTGATAGGAGTAAAAGCCATTTCCCTTTCTGGTGCAACATGTGTGTTCACCAGATCCCTTGCAAATTGACGAGTCAAAATTTTGCAAAACCACATCCACTGGATGCATGCAGATCTGGAGAAAAATTAGATGAGGCTTTGGACCCATTGTGTTTACAACCATCCACGCGTCGAACATGACGGATTTTGAGCAGTGGGGAAGTATGAGATAAAACAGATTAACCAGTAATAAAATATCCTTTCAGGGTTGATCGAGCAATCCTTAACTATTATCAGCATATTCTGCTGGAAGATGGAGCACTTATGTGATATATTTAGAACCACTGCTGCTTGAAAACTGGGTACCAGAGAAGCTGGATATGAACCCTATTGAGCACGCATGAGTGGGAGCATCTAGAGCCTGAACCTCACAACAGCAATTTAAGCAATAGCTGCAAACGCTATAGGAAAACCTGCAAGTTACAACTGCTAATTTGATAGATTCTATGCCTAGACATCTAAAAGCTACCAAATATTGAAAATGAATTTCTGAATAGTAACTGTACATATATTACAGAATAAAGATACATATGCAAAATCTATATTCCAATTGTTATTGCAGGTATCTGGACTAATCTTGCTTGTTTATAAGTTGTGCAGATATATGATCTATTTTTTAGTGACATGAAGTATAGGAATAAAAAGATGCAACTGAAAGCACATTTCACAAATTTTGTACATCTCAGACTCGTTTACCAATTCCAGCAGTTATCTGTAGCATCATGCCCTGAAAAAAAACAAAAAAACAAAAACAAAGCAACATATTTCAAACATAGACAACTACAGTTAATACATATATGATGAAAAAGGTTTACTGGAAATTCATGGTAACTCTTTCCAATAAACAAAGAAAATTAGCCATCACAGGGTATATTTTGGACTAGATTGTGAAGATCTACAACTGGATGAGTTCAGATGACTAGGCAAACAGGAAGAAGAGGCTCATTAGTGAAGAACTTAGAAGAAAATAACTACATATAAATCAATGCTGTGGAATTGCTTCCATCTGCCTTCACCATCCAGAAGAACACTTGGAATATCCATATATATATATATACCAGTTTGCTAAATAATTTATTGTAGAGATGGAGCACAGATGATGATGTCTTCATTATATGAGCACAAAGAAATACCAGGGCTAACCAGTCTACAGGGAGGCGCATTAATATGCCTAACAAGCAAATAGATAAAAAGGCAAATATATCTATTATGAATTCTGAAACTTTAATAGCAACTACTGACTGAGATATTAATCATAGGTATGTAGGATGTAGAACTGCAGTCATTATTGTTTTTAATTCTGATTAAACCAGATTTTCAATTGTTTCATTTTTAATTATAAATCATATGTTGAAGTTAATATACTTTGGTAATGTATATATAGAAAAAGTAGTACACAAGTTTACTTCAGAAAATATTTTTTTAAATACAGATTTTGATGACTTCTCATTACTAAAGTAAATTGTTCTGCCCTTGTGCATATTTTGAACTAGAAGACATTATGATATTGGTATCTTAGCAAAACTAAAATTGCAGTTCATCTTTAATGCAAATTATTGTAACAACTAATCCATGAGTAAATTCCATCAGATTGGATGCTTTTGTCCAAATTTTCAAAAATGATTTATTCATTTAATCACAGAATATTAATAATCTACCTTGATATTTCCTTTTTAGTTGATTGCATTCAGTAGAAATGGAAAACTTGGTTAAGAACAGCGCACTGTAAGATGACAATTGGGTTTAGGCTAAAAAAGAAATATTTATACACAGTTAGACAAATTTTGATGAATTTTATGCTCTGTATTGTTTGATTTATAAAAGAATGAGAGCAGATACAGTAAGAAAACATTGCCTTCCCTTTTCTTTTTCCTTGAAATCTGGCTGTATCTTCATTTCATTAGTTAATGGAAAAGACTTGTGTCAGAAGTTTTCCCAATTTAGTGGGATAAACGGAGAGTCGCCAAATTTAATATAAATACAAAAAAGGAAAAAAAAAAAACCTATATCTGTCTCCTGCAGGGGGTTTAGTGAGATTTATCAGAAAAGCTGTGCAGGTTTGGGAAAAATCCCTGCTATTGATTTTCTCTGATTAGGTCTGTCACTGTAGTTCACTTAGCATCTCGGACATTTGCTCTTAATGGCCTGTAGGTGGTGAGAATTTACTCTAAATAAACACCTGGTCTGCCACAAGTGCTAAGGCATTTTTCTCTAGCATCAGCAAAGTGCTAAGGAAGAAAAACATTACTTTTCTTGATGGAGTAGACGTAAGTCATTTGAAATGAGGGAGTCTGTGTTTATTATTATTATAGGAAAAGTTTGAAAGAAAAATTTGACTGACTATACAAAGACATCCAGGTGTGATATTTTTTTGCAATATTACTCTTAATATTTGTAAAGACTGATTATTGTTGTATGCAGTTAAACTAATTAAAGCACCAACTAACTTGACAAGTAAATTACACTGGTTTTCACAAGTTAAGCAACAAACAAACAAATTTTCCAAAATAGTTAGTTTTTTTTTTTCTAAAACCAAATGGTCAGCAAGAACTCTTCATGCAATGCAACTTTTTATCAAAAAAATATGTAAATTGTAAAGAAAAAATTCTGCGATGTTGCGTGAAACCCTATCAATGAGAGCAATGGGCAAAACCATTGTCTTATTGGAGCAGTTTACAGTTTTGAGCTGGCAACAATTTTTCCTAGAGCATCCTATACATTCTCAGTATGATTTAGATCAGGAAAACATACTGGCTATATCATATGGGTAATAGTTTTGTCTTGTAGCTATTTGTTGATTACATGTCAGATGTGGATGAGCATTATCATCCATAAAAATGAAGTTATCTCCACTTGCACCTGCATATGGTCTGAGATAGGGATCCAGAATTTCATCCTCATACCTTATTGTAGTCAAGGTATTTCCTTGAAATTCTTGTATTCCCAACTATGAAATTTTTTCCCAGATCATTCTTTTGCCACTGTAATGGTCTTTTTCCATGATGTTTGTGGGCTGGTCACATGACATTCTTTTCAGATGACATCCTGTGAGTCACACTGAAGAATAAATTTAGCTCATCAGTAAAGAGAACATAGCTCAAGAATATGGTGTCCAAGTGACATATTCACAGCATCAGTTCTACTACTTCTGTTTATGGCAATGGGTCAGGAAGCTTCACAACATGGGATGTATCTCAGAGCAAATCCCTCTTTCATGCAGCCTCCTGCATATGTTTGAGGCTGATACCAACCTCCCTGCAGACAAAGAGATCAGAAGCAAATTGGGTCAATGTTAAACTTGTACTTCACCAGGCCAAAAGTGACTGTATTCTTGTATCCATACCTGAGAAACTGCAGTTCTGTTTACATTTAGCCATTCCATCCACTTGGGCCTATCACTGTCAGTCAGTCCTCTACTCTACCAATGGCTTTCCACCTTAAAGAATCTTCAAAATGAGTATGACTACCCATTTGTAAAGTTGCCTTTCAAAACAAATATTCTTTTTTTATTATTATGAAGTGTTGCAAAGTATATTTATTAACTATTATGTGTGTGTGATAGCTAAATTGGTTTCACATTTGGCCATCTTATGTTTATAAGTATTGGTTATCCTACTCCTGTGAAAATATGTTTACTATAAGGTAGCTGACTACCCATTTCTCCTCCTTTCAAGTGGAAGAGATCTAAATTTATTGAAATGCTTGCTTCTGTTAATGTACAGAGATTAAGCTTCTGGATTGTAGGAGACACTTTAGTAGTTCTCTTACAGCATTTTCATTTTGATTTGTTCTGTTGTCTTGTGTTCTGAAATGATATACAGTTGCTAAAACAGACATTCCTAAGTCGACTGGAGATCTGGAGATGTTTAAGACTGCATTTAAATGTGCAGAACTAGTTTATTGTTGGAGCCTAATATTTGGCTGACTAATCAACAGTATGAAAAGTTATCATGGTTAATACCACTGGGGTTCTGAAGTGCATAGTAATTTCACAAATAAGTTTTAAAGATGAATTCATTTGGAGTTTTCCTTTGAAGTTCTGCAGCTATCCCAAATTACCTGCTCGGCTGCAAGGATCAAGAAGTTCAGGTGGTGGTCCCAGTTGTTTATGCCAAAGATGTGGCTAAACAGACTAATCTGGGCTGAACAACTTTTATTATACTGAGCCAAATGTTGGACTAGGTTCAAGACCACTTGTCCTTGCAGACAAAAGGACAACATGGACGATTATGTCTTCAAGGCTCTCGTAACGTAGGCATTTCAGTGAATTCACTAGTTTCCAGTTAAACCTTTTTTGGTGGGACTGGAAAATCTCATCCTTTATCTCCCCTCACCCATTGCATATCTGAAATATGGTTGTCAGTCTGACAATGCCAACCAACTGTTTTGCCACAAGTAATGCCAGATAGACTCTCCAAGTTTAGGTTCCCTTGCCATACAATTTCATATCACAAATTTACTTCTTTTTTTTTTGTTCAATTAAGAAATGATAAATATTTTTCCTGTGAAACCTTTGTTAACTGTTTTGCTGTTTTGTACGGTCCCTTAAATCTAAATGAATTCCCAGAAAGGGCTAGTTTACTCTTTCTCCATGCCTCTGGATTTTTTATTATGAAGGTTATTATTAAACTTTAGGTGGGCACTGCATAGTGTTATTATCAGCATTTTAGGTGTGTTCAATCTACTCTAGATATAGTTTCTGATATTTTTTGCAATCTACCACTGTATCTATTGTATTCATCACTTTAAATTAGATGAGAACATATTTTGCTTCTTTATGTTTACTATGTTTAATACTCCAAGATGTTGGTGGAGATGGACCATGTTTTTATTTGCCAGGTGTTTTTTTTCCCCTGCCCTATGATGAATGCAATTTCAATGACAAGATGAGTTTTTTCTTTCATACCTACTAACCTGATGTTACGGATTAACCAGTCATTTGGCTTCTACCTGAAATCCTTAACTGACTCTTGCAAATTGTCCTCCTACATTTATGTTCGTAGCTAAGAGAAAATAAATGCCCAAAATTTTCAGTTTTGTATTTCATCTAATTTTGTTGCTGTCAGGTGATGTTGATATTCCTTAAGGGACTCCGACTATACTCCTTCAGTTTTGAGTGTGTTGATACAGGCACCTGCTGCAGCCTCAAACCCTGAGCACACAAGAAAAAAACTATATCGCTGTTGCCACCGTCACATACTGTAATCATGGTGTTTATCACGACCAAACAGGTAAAACTCATTAAAAAGTCAACAGAAATCAGGGCCCTGAATTGCTTCACCTGACAGCAATATAGCTGTAGGTATCTGCTGCTTGCTCCTCTTATGAATGCATCATAATGGTGAACCTATTGCTGCTGGGTTGGAGAGAGTTATAGCAAGGCCGTACTTGCATTCCATCCTCCGATTTTGACCCCTATATTCAATGTTCATTTAGGAACTAAAACCCCTACTGCTGCCCCTGCAAGACTCTTTCCTGTCAGGGTAGAAGGTTTTTCTTGTGCAGTCTTAAACAGGCAGCACTTGGCACTCTGCACAGATCCTCTCCACCTGGATTTACTAAAATAGGGTCTCCAAGTGTGTAAATAGATAGTCACTTTACACCCCCCCCCCCCGGGGCATCATCAAATTCTGAAGCAACATTTATAGCATTATTTGCCTCCCCCCACCACAGTGTTTAATTGAAGTGTATTGACTGCTAGACTTCACCATGTTTTAAGTCTCAATGCTGGTCTAACAGCTTGGTTCACTGCCAGTAACACCCTCATACCAGAAGTTACCAAGATATGGTGCGATTCCACAGCACCATCTATTCAAACAATCCTTTTTTGGTGCTTTATGCAACGAGCCAGAAAGAAAATACTGAGACTTGTGTCAACCAATGACTCTCTACACATTCATGGCCAAAAATAAGATTAGGTGCAGCGATACAACACTTTGATTTTTTAAAATTTTTTTGCAATGTTGCAAAGTAATTTTATTAAACATTATATTAGCTATTGGATGGAGTTATAAATGTATGTGGTGTAACTAGATCGGTTCCACATTTATCCCACCCGTGAAAATAATATGGTAGGTTAAAATGTAGTTGACTATCCAACTGCTTTCTGACGAGCAGGATAGGCACAATTTACTCACTGCATGCCTCGAAATAATCTCCATGTATTCCCTACGGACTAAAAAACATGATATTGCTGATTTGCCAAAGATAGTCTCCCCTTTTCTCCATTTTTGGTTACTTGACAATGCAGAATCATCTTTCTAACTTTGTTTGATGAGTTGCCTACTGAGAAGGGTCACAAATACTTCAGACATGCTGCTGAAAAGAAGTTTGTTGGCGACAAATCTAATCAAATATTTATGTGCTTAGACATGTAAAATCAGTTCTTTTCCCAGGTGGCCAAAAGTGCTGCTGATCAACTGGCTGTCCAAAAACTTGCTTCTGCTTTTCTGGCTGGAACTATCGATTGCATATTATCTGCATAAGCTAAACCTTACAAAATTTCAAATTTTAAATTCATTTGGAGTGGATTTGCCATCTTCTAAAGCACTGTGGCTTCTCATAGTAAACTGCTAAGCAGTGAAGAGCAGGAAATTTGAAATTCAATCTTTTTTATTTTGAGGCATGAATCTAAAGGTGCAGTAACACATTCAGTCTGTGCTGGTGACTCCTTATTGTTTAAATCAAAATTTGGACTAGTTCCCACAGTGGTTTTTGCTGCAAACAGTGAAATATGTCATGATTAACCATGTCATCCTGCCTTACACAATAAAGGCATTTTAGAGAGTCTGTCAGTTTTCCTTTTAACTAATTTTCTTTTGTAGTGATGATTTTCCAATGAATGCTAGAAGAAAAATTTTTTTTAAATGACAGTAGTATGCATTTTTGCAAAGGTTACTTGGAAACAGACTTCAATTGAGATAACCTGCTAGATTTAAAAGCTAGATGAATAGCTAAGTGGGGGTGGTATAGTTGTGAAACTTTCTATGTTGGTTTTATATAGTTTCTAAATTCAATTTAGCTCACTATGTTTGCTATATTTAAATTTATCATGTTCTGGGAAAGTTGAACTATCTGTTTATGTGCCAAATGTTTGTATCTATCATCTCTTTTTCCATGGCTTATGGGAAGATGTGGACTCTCCAGAGAGATCCAAGCATGCTTCTAACCTGGAGTGATTAATCTGATTACCAGATGCATTCTTATAGACTTTAAGCAGAGAGTCTCAAAGCACAATTGTGGCATCACCAACATGATGAACTATTTTAGTTTCTAAGTTATTATTTATCTGAATACCTGCAACTTTCTCCTTTAAAATTGTGCAAGACAGCATTTCCTCTACCATTATGTAAAGTAGGGTGTTTAGTGGACAGCACAGTTGTATTTCTCTGGTGAGTTTTAAGTAAGCCGACCTCAATATCTGTGAAACACAGTTTAATCTATCAGGTGGAATTTCTCTCGAAGTTATACAATTTTAATGTCCTGGACAGAAAACTTTGTTTTACATTATTAAAAGCTTTAGACTGATTAACTATGTTTTCTGCATCTACCGTATGCAGTATTTCTCTGATCATTTGGAGGGAGGTTTGGTCTCTGTTTATGATCTTGCTTGTACTTCTAACTAGTTTATTCACCAGTGCCCTAGCTATTACTTTATAATCATAGGTTTGGAGACCAATGTATCTCTTCAGTTATCCCGACAGTCTGAGTAATTTTTCTTGTGCAGTAGAGTAACAATGCGCTATGCTGGCTAATTGAGAGAACTCTTTATTCTAATACACTATTATTAGCTACCATTGTCAGATCAGCTATAAGGTGTTCAAACCTCATAAATTCCAGCATAATGCTGTCACCCCTTGGTGTTTGTCATCATTTATCACCTAAATGTAAACTTATTTCATCTGTATTCAGTGGTCCTTCACGAAGCTCAGCATCTAGGGAGAGGTCTAGTTTACTTCCTAAACTCTCCAAACGGATTCCCAAAGTCTGAAGATAACTCTCTACAATGCTGAACAAATCTTTGCAATACTGAGTTTCTCTGATGATAACTTCGGTTTTAGTGATGGTTAGTCATTGATTTACTTACTGACCTAGCTTTTTCTAACCCAAAGAATCCCTTACCCCCCCCCAACACACACACACACACACACACACACACACACACACACCCACATCCTCCCCTTAAAGCCAGATCCCTTAACTTGCCTAATGAACTTTTGTTCTTTCAATATTCTATCACGTTTTGCTTAAGCTTTTATTTACCTACAACCCACCATTCTAGTAAATCAGTAAACCTACTTTGTTATTTTCTTCAGTCAGTCCAGAACCCTGCAGTCCCACAATTCATGTATTCTGACTTGGTCAGAAGTATATTGTTCAACTTTAAGCTGCCTGTATCTCATAGCTCCTGTACCTTACTGTTAAACCTATCCTTAATTGCAAAGTGGTCACTCCAAGGTTAGCCTATGGTACAAGGTTTAGTGCTAATGCACACTATCTATCTATCTATCCTAGTTGCAAACTATATTTATTCAACAAATATGTGTATGATTTGTCCTGAGAGTATTTAGTCTTAGATTCACCTACAAAACTGAGCTGCAAGCATAAGATATGACTGATTCATTTTGCCCAGATGCCTCCTATAAGTGATTGGCCACTTCCCATCCAACTTATGATCTGGGATGCAATTGTAACTATCCATCACACAGATACCATCTACAAGGCTCGTTTCTAATTCCTTTTCTAAGACTAGTTTGAGGTAATTGAAGAAGTGATATATTTTTTTTGGAATGTTTGGAGCATAGATCAAGGCCATCATCACCTTTGTTTGAACTATAATTTTAAAAAAAGGATTATTTGTCCAATGGTATCACTGTAACTTGGATAAAACTGTGCTCTAAATTTGGGTGAGGAAGTATAGATTCATTGTCCACTGGCATCTGGACTAAAGAGTTACTTCCCTTTCCACTGGGTGAATTTAGTGCCTGTTTCTGAGTAACTTTTGATAAGCAAGAACACCTATGTTATTATTATTATCTAAACCATGCAAGTAAACATCAAAATACAATTTATATTTGGTTTCTCTGATATTAAGGGGAAGTAAATTTTGTACCTTGTTCATATCAAAGTCAAAAAATTACTTATCCAGAGACAGTTAGTTAAAGTCTGAATATACAACACCAACAATGGAAACCCTAATCTAGTAGGTACCTATTTCCATTACCTTACTTGTTTTATCATGTAATGTTGCTTGGCAACTTGGTTCTTTCATCTTACAGGACAGGTGGTATTTAAGTGGGTTTTTTTTTACCTGATATTTCTGGAGAAGGCTGCCCATTCTCCATCTGATTAGTTGTGTTTGGGGATGGAAGTACTTGGGACCTGGACCTGTTTTTGTTCTTCTTTCCTTTCATTTTTCCCATGGCTGCACTATTGTTGCCTATAAAAAAGAAACCACCATTTCCCTATATTCTTCATTTGTCATGCTTGCCTCTACTGCATCCTTCAACCTATCTTGGTCTGGTTGCGCCTAGAGAACTTCTCACCACCTATGCCTCCTCTGACTTCAGTTTGCCTTTGTTTATCATTAGATAGCTTCTGAAGGGAAGAAAGAACCTACTCAACTGCATTCCATTTGCCTTAGCTTCAACTTCCAAACAGAATTCTAGGGTATGACCATCAAACTCTACACTCTGGACAGAAAATAACTTGGCCAATTGGTCCTTGTGCTCCATGTCAATTATTCCTGCAGATTGTTATGGGATGAGTTTGGTGATAAGAACCATTTCATGAGTACTATCCTAGGGAAGACCAGGAAAAGTGTCAATCTTACCATGATTTTTCTGTACTGCCTCAGAAGCATTGCTGACTCTTTTATTGGGTGCCTGGAGAAGTAGAGCTTCATACTTTCACCCATTCATGGATTCGAGTTATGAAGATCAAATTCCACTCATTAATCTGAAGTGAGGGTCCTTTATGTAGTTTCTGATGCAGAGATGCTTTTAGAAATGATATCTGGCTAAAACTGCATCAACCTGGTTTGTTCTACTGGCACCGACAATTGCTTTGCCAACACTTACCAATGTAACTCCTCTTGCGGCTATAGTTCAGAAGGAGAAACCTTGTCTGCCCAGCCACATCACTTTTATTTGACCCCCAAAACTTTTTTGTCCCAGTTCCCTGGCATTGTTTCAGAGCCTGAGCCAAAATGTAACCTTCCAAGGTCATTTCACATTTTCTGTGAGGATGGCATTGTCACACTTCACATGAAGTATGCAGATCCAACATCAAGATCTCTGCTATTATGAGATTGTTGCGACATCAGAATTGGATGTTTGCCTTTGCACTTCATTGTGACCATACTGTACTCTGAGGCTGCAGCTGCTGATGCTTCTCTATGTTTGGTTCTTTCAGAACAATCAGACATTCTTTTGGAGTCAAGACTCCTGCCTCCTCTCCTGCATTGGTCTTTAGTGGTGGGGTGAGAGAATTTTGTCCCACAACCTCACATGGGTGCCCATCTCCTCCAGCAGCAGATCCTCTAAAAAGGACTCTCCACTTGACTCAAGCAAAGCTTTGAATCTCTTGATAAGTAGGCAGACATGTCTGTCTGTTCTACTTCCTTCAGATCCCAGAATTGATGCAGCAAGTCAAAAACATTTCTCCAGGTTCTACTGTCCCTCAATTACCCTGAACCCCAATATTGATAAAAAAAACAAAACACACACACAAGAGAAAATGGCTTGGTTTACTTCAGGTAATGTCCTGACTTACCAGTAAGCTTCTAAACAGTGATGTGATTCCACAACCCTTACTACTTCACAGTAGCTCATTCAAACTATTTTTGCGATAACTACCCCTGCTGACTGCTTCGGTATCCAAGATTTTCGCAGATGATAGCTTGCTTTGTTCTTTGCCAAAAGGTTGAAATACCAATCTGACAACTGTAGAACAAATATCTTAACAGAGAAAATTTATATAAACACACAAGCCAGTTTTTTATGTATATGTATATACTGTAAAGATGGCATCATGGTGCAGTGGGTAGCGAGTTTACTCGTCATTCCTTGTGTCTTGATTTCGATCCCCAGTGGGATTGGAGGTGTGTGTGTGTGTGTGTGTGCTGCTGCTGATAAGAGCCAAAAGCCTAAAACAGCTGTGCAGCCCTCCTCTGGATGCTGACATTCATCTTGACTCTCAACCTGGAGAGGGATGGGCTCTGCCAGGTTGTAAAATGCCCTAGACATACTTCTCAAGGTGCCTCAATGACCTATAGGTTACAGGACAAGTGGAGAATATACTGTAAAAAGATTTATATTTAGATTCTTTTTATTGTATATTGAAATATACTATAATTAGAATGCAGTTCATTTCAGGCTTCTTTCTACTTTAAATTGTCACTTAGGTGTTTAATTTTATTTTTAGATATACAAACTTTGCTATCACACTTTTTTTGTAGACATTATCATGGCAGTGCGTTTCAATTGAGTTATTTTATTGCTGCATGTAAAGTATCACAAATTTCATTCCCGCTATCTCTTTGAGCTTCATGTTGAGTCATTTCTCAACCTGGCCATAAGATGCCGACTCTGTTGCTTGGGCAGATCTTATTATCTTGTGTTGTTATATCTACTTGGCTATGTCTAGCATTCTCCATAATTTGGGGGGGGGACAGATGGCTGAATGCATACTTAAGGAGACAGGCTGCCGGAAATTATGGCATATGTATTTACCACGATAGTAGCTTCGATTGCCAGATAAAGATTTTAAATATAAATTGTGGTTTACTTAGCACTTTTCCCGTTAGATAACTTTTACATGAGAAATAAAATTGTTTGATTTAGCACAAAATCATGGATGCTACAAGCTTCATGGGAAAATTGTGCATAGGAAAAATACATTTGTTAATTGACAAGAAAAAGCTTTACAAGAAACCACTTTTTGTTACAATTTAAGAACAAGAATAAATTTTACTATTGCACAGTACTTTAATATATTTATTGAAATCCTTGTGCTCATATTTCAAATACGGTCTCTGATTCTTGCCCATATTTTAAGTTTAGTATTTCTTTTAAGACATAGAACATTGAATTATTATATTTTTAATAGTTAACAAGACAGAGCAAGTAGTTCTTATATTATCAATTAACTCAGATGAGTGAAAAAGAAAAGTTTGGCTTCATATGGCCCTCAGAATATTTGAATTATGAACATTAACATTTGAAAAAATTGTCTTTTGTATGCTTGTGCTCTAAAGCGGTTACTACTAGGCTTTAATTAATGTATATACGTTTCCTATAACTCCTTAAACATATTTTTGAGGATATCCTTTGAATTTTTTAATTTGATCCTGATGTTCTGTAAATACTTAAATTTGAAAATTCAGATGCATTTTGTACAGCTTCGTTACCACAGCATTTTTGGAAAGAAGGGGCATTTGGAAAGCACAGGTCACGTTTATGGTACATGTATTTACATCATTTGGAAAGAAAAATTCCATATATTGTAATAGCTTCGTCTTAAATTCCTGTATTTTATAGACTGACTTGAACCCATATACCGTGAATGCATTTGCTGTAATCAAGGTAATCAAAAGATCATGAAAGAATCATCAAACAGCTTCACCTGTAATATCAGTGTGGGTGGGAAGTATAACTTGAAAAATGTCATTGATTTTTGTTTTTTTGATGTTTAGTAGAATCCATGCACACACAAGTTTTCAATTTTAATGCAACATATCTTTTAGCATAAATATAAATGGCTGCATTTTTTAAAATGTTTTTTTTTATAGCTGATACATTTGGTTGAATCGTAGATGTCTTTAACAATAATGAATAAAATAGAAAAAAATATTTTAGGAACTCTTGAAACTATTGATTTCAAAGATGAACATTATTAATTTTTATTTGCAAATGAAGCCATGCATGATGGAATTAGATGAATACAAAATGTTGTGTTGTTACGAATGGTGCAGCACCATAGTTGCAAAACTCAGAAGAAGAAAATCAATAGAAATAAAGAATTACACTAAAAATGACGGAATTCTATTAAAATATCACATGCAAACAAAAAGAACTTTTAAAAAAAATGTTAACTCAATGTATGACTGAACAGGTTAAGAAAAATTTTGCATTAAAGTTAATGTTGAATTCCATAGAGTCTTCCAAAAGAATTACACTCCATATTTTTTCTATGATTCCACACAAAATCCTACCAAAAGCTTATTGAAGAGGACATCATGTGCAGAATACCACAAAGGGTAATTGTTGTTTTTTTGTTTGGCTGGAATAATAGGTAAATGAATAATGTACAGTGGTGGACAGAAGATTAGGAATAATGGCCAAAAAAAAAATAAATAAATTGACATGTAAGATATATAAAAATAAACATTCCAGTATGGGATCAGTAGTAAACATCTTGCATATGCTTTCCTTTCTTACATTATGACAGAATTTCACAGCAAAAAAAGTTTAAGAACACTAGCTGCTTATATTTGTATTTTCTTCACTCAACCAGTAGAAAGAATATAGTAAACTAATGCATAACTTTTTTAGCATTCTACAATGGGCTAAAGGCCAGTTTAAGTCCCAAAAAAAAAATGTGCTCAGATCATGGAGTTGCAATGGGACAGATTCTCATATCCCAAGATTGCTAAGTTGGTCAAGTGAGTAAAATAGTTTCTTTTCTAGCCTGGAAGCTGTACCAACAAATATCATTAAAGTGACAGATCCTGATAAACTGATACACTTTATTTTCTAATCAGTCCAAGTATGTCCAAAATGAACTGACACTAGATGTTTGTTGACATTTTAAAGGATTTGAAGGACCTACCAATTTCTGTGAGAACTGTCCAGAAGTGGCTTTGTGATTTAATGGAGATGTTGTCAGGCATAAACCCTGTTTCCTAGAAGAATTTAAGTGTTCAACCTCAGTTTTCCAAGGATTATTTCCAAACAACATTCAAAATGTGGGCCTGGGCTTTGGCTCAATGAATCATGGTTCCAGAAGTTTAGATCAGATGATCAGACTTATGTGCAGCAAAGACTCAGTAAAGCATTCCATCTGGATTTGGGTGGGTGTATCTATTATGGTATGGGGTTGTTTCTCTCAAAAAGTAACACACCTTATCATATCCGAGAAATAATAGCACAGTTTGTTTACCTGGACATTTTGACCAGTATATCAGAACCATGTTCTCAGGACTGCTTCCCTCTCAACTGGATTTTCCAACATGATAATGATCCAAAATATTTGACTGCCATCATCAAGCAGGATCTCACAGGTCAGAAAATTCTTCTTATAAAGTGGTCAGCTCAAACCCCTGATTTGAACCCAGTAGAGAATCTATGAAACTTTGTAGACAGAGCTATTAAGATGAAAACCATATAAATTTGAGTCATTTCTTCCAAATTATTCAGATGGTTTGGAATAATAGTTGTAGTCGGGTGTATTTATCTAAAAAAAATTGTTTTTGTGACAAAACTTTTAGTATTGTTTGTTCTTACACTTTTGTTCCCATAAAATTTTGTCAACAAGTAGGAAAAGCAAGTATGCAACATGTTTACTAGTGATCGTGTTGATGTAAAGAAAAGTAAGTTGCTTTCCTATTGGTGTAATACTCATGCTAGAATGCATATTTTTACTTATTTTACATGCCAGTTTATCTTTGTTTTGTCATCATTCTTAAACGTTCGTCTGCTCATACTGAAAACCTCAGCAGTATAAAGCAAGATATGCTGAAGAAAAGTTGGGCTAGAACTGGCTAGTTTTCTTTAACTAATGGAAGACTTGGATGAAGGTAATTTGGAGTATTCTGCTTGGTCAAACTAGATGGGAGCTCACTTTTACAGTTGCTTTATGGTAGTTTAAATCCAAAATAGAACTTCACTGGCTTTCATCATGCACAGCCTAAGGAAATGTTTTTAAAGGAATATGTTGACAGTTTAAAATAATAATGCAAACCAAAAAGTTTGAGTCTAGCCACAGTGAAATTACATAAATATGGTAGATAAGTCTCCAATTTACTTA
Source organism: Nautilus pompilius (assembly GCA_018389105.1). Classification (NCBI taxonomy): domain Eukaryota; kingdom Metazoa; phylum Mollusca; class Cephalopoda; order Nautilida; family Nautilidae; genus Nautilus; species Nautilus pompilius. The sequence continues at coordinate 822,036 of JACATO010001065.1, forward strand.
ATGTTATATATAGTTTATATACCTCTGCAGACATAGATGATTGGCTAATTTGTCTTCCAGTCCCTGGAGCCATCTTGCCGCAGGGAAATTATCTGACTAGGGAACAGCTAACACTTCTCTTTGGATTTTTTCTTGAAATCTTGGGGGGGATTTTTTTATCTAAAGTGGAAAGAATTTGCTTTAGGTATAACATTTTTTGACATTTAATTTAATATGAAGATACTTGACATTTGTTCTTCTCTCAAAATCATGGATAAAAATTACAAAATTTTAAAAGTTACTTGTTAATGAGAGGTTTGAATTTTTCTTTCGTGACACAATCCTGGGATAGTCACATGACAGCCACTTCTGTTTTTGAATATTGCCGAGAAATGTAGCAGAGAAACATGTTGACAAGAATGGTAAGAGTAAAACTGAAGGTGATTGTAATGACACAGAATGTATGCACTCAGCTGATGAGTGAAAGCAATTGTTAAATATTGTGGAAATTTTTTTCTTCTACTCTGTCAATTGATTCTTTTGCTGTTCAGATCATCAGATAAAAATCTAAAGCAAAAAATGTGATTTCATTCTGTGTTCAGATTCAGAAATCAAATTTAAATCACATTTACTGAAAAAATATTGTTTATTCCCAAATATTTTATAGAAAATGTTCTTTTATTATTTCAAAATTCCACAAGTAATATAATGTGGTAAATATCATATAAACAGTTACCTTTGTTGCTAAAAATTTTAAATGAAAAATTTACAAATAATTATACATTATCCTATTTTAGATTCAAGTATAACATTAAATAATGCTAATATACTTCTTGTTTGCCTGTGAGATGGTGTAAAAGGAATACAGTTACCGTTTGGCAGTTGGACGGATGAGAAAAAATGTTATTTCAGTCTTAAAATTCTACCAGAATGGGCAGTGGAAATGACAAAGTAACCATGGTGGTATTTCACTGAACTTCAAGAAAACCAATTCCAAAGTGACAAGTCACTGATATCCTGTATAAAAACAACAAGTTATACAAGATTCCAAGCCATTACTTATGAATGGATCATCGATAAGCGGTAAGACATTACATGAGACCTAAATTAGGATTATTTGCATTGAAAGAATGCTGAACTGTCAAAAATACTAGTGCATACTTTCCATCTTCATGTAAAACTGGTGATTGCTGCAAAAGAGATGTGGCAAGACCGCAAGCAAATTGTCCTTTATCAGGCTTGAGAAGTTGGTGCTAAACAGCTCCAGAGAAAAGTTTGTACCAGAACTATTTAAGTTTTTTCTTTAAAGAATGCTGGAATTCATGGTCATATGTTCCTGCACAACAACCATCCCATTGTTGCAAGAACTCTTCTACTCCTGACTGCAGAATGCTTCTGTGGACATATAAAGACTATTATGTCATTTGGGTCAAGACTAAGGTATAGACAATGACAATAGAAATTCATCAAGATGTGTAACAAACCAAAAGAAATCATGTATTCTAAAACGTATGGGCTAACCATACCAAAATCCAGCTTTAGTACCTACTAAGCATTTCTAGAATTAATTATGTCAGCACCCGAAAGTATAAAAAGTTTCAAATGTAAAACAGAAAATAACTACAGAACCTTTTTAAAACAATGCCTCATCTCTGTAAAGCAGTTATTAAAGCAAAACATGGAAACTTTGATGAGTTAAAGACTTAAGAATAATAATGCAGTAATGTATCTCAAAATGAACTAATTAGGGCACTGCTGCTTCAGAGAACAGCTATTAACTTGCTAACCCTGTGGCATTTCATTTTTTTCTGGATTCTTTGGCTGGACCAGCATAGCTCAGAACAGAATGAAAATTTAATTGTAGATCACCAGAAGTTTTTCACTCTATGATCATTTATTCTTAAGCTGAATAGCTAATTTATACATTTCAGTGCCTCACAAATAGATTTACGTCTCAAATTCCCACTGAAAGTACAATGTTAGTCAGAATTATTGCACCACCCAAAATAATTTTTTGTTTGTTTTTTTTCTTATTTAAGTGCATGCACAGCATGAATAATACAGTGCCAAAGAGTTTATGCTTTAATACACTAAAGTTATATCTTCACAAGAATGCACTACATCAAGGATACATAGAAACAAGACCATGTCAAATCAAAGGTTAATTGGTTTTATTGTGTTAAAATGCTTTTCCTTACATTGTAGCATCCATAATGAACACTGTATTTCATTAAAAGAAATAAGTCGCTGCAAAGATTTTTGGCTACCACCATATCTGTCTTCAGTTTTATGAAATCATTAATCTTTTTTGGTGGGGAGAGACTTTTTTTAAAAGAACGCAGAAAATGGTAATAAAAAATGGAATATTACAGTGCCCTGGCATAATGGTTTGGGCACTTAGTATTATTACAATATGACGGCTTGTTGCACAAAATGGCCAGAAAACCTTCCTGTCAAAGACACACTAATAGTTAGTAAATTTATGATAGTAACGTGACAGACACACGCAAAGCCTTGCATTTATACTAGAACAAATATTCATAAAGCAATGGTTGTTATATCCAAGCAAGTCTTCAATGTTGTCTGTACATTGTTTCAAAGAATCGTTTACAAATACAGTGCCCTGCCTTAATAATTTATCATTCGTTGCTGTTAGTGTTAATTTATTGCAGAAAATTGTAAATAATGACTAGCAACAGCATGGTCAAGCCCCTTTCTGCAGTATGAAGAGCCTCTGTCCTGTTTGGTATTGAATCAAAAAGATTATGTATCACCATCTGATCCAGGGTCCCTCATATACATGTGAAAGCTTCCTTTAATTCAATTATATTGGCAGGCTGTATGTGGGCTGGTCTCAGCACTCACTCTCACAGATGCTCAACCAGACTTATATCATCAGGGGGGTTTGAATATTCAGGAAAGAAGTTGAATACCCTGACTCCTCTTTTAAACTAATCAATGAGATATGTAGCATGTAGCAGCATCTTTCTGGAAAATACAGACACCAGAATTTGATTATGGCTTGTTGTTGGTAAAATAGTAGACATATTTTTAAAATGGCCATGCACCCAGCAAGGTTGAGATGTTTTTTTGACAAATATTAACTGTCTTCTTAGCTAGATTGTACCCAATACTGTGATACTCCTGTCTCCATACTTGGACATGGGCTAAAGACATTAGATTGTAGGTCTTCATTACATCTCCATCAAACCTAATGCAATTTCAGATATGAATTTCTGAAACTGTAGAAGAGTAGTTATCACCAATACTTGAGGTTTTGGTTCTCCATATCCTTTGAAACATTTTATTCTTGGACAGAAGGGGATTTTTAAGTACTACACCTCACTCTGTAGCCAAGTCATTGGAGAGAATGTTGAACTGTTCTTTGGCTCATTTCTGTTGCATGGCTGATGTCAGCAGGAGAATCTTGATAATGAGTGTGGAAGCAACAAGTAATGGCACATTGTCACTGTTGAAAGCCTTTCATGTTGCTTTGTCACAGCAGTGACATTTGTCTAAAAGGCCTGTAACACAACTCAGATAAATGGAGAAATATTGCAGGATCCACTGTTTCCAGTATATGATTATAGTGTGCTGGTGATCTCATTTAAATAGCCAATACATCTAATCACACCTGAAATATGTACATTTATGGAGATAACCAAATTAATTTGGCAGGTTGGTGTATTATCAAAAGTGTGAAACAAAGCATTTTATGTGAACATATTGTTTGTGCTAAAATTAATATTTTATAATTCTCTTTCTAAAATTTTGTTTTGCACACATTGAATGTCCTTCAGCGAGATGGCTTCTTTCATTTGTGATACATTTAAAAATGTTATAAGTATAGCCTGGATTTTGCCATAAATCTCATAAGTGCTTTTCATGCCTTTTTTTGATGATTTCAACAAGATAATGCCCTTTTCACGATCGAGTGCCTAAATCAGCCTTTTTTTTTTGCTATTTTGCTAAAAGGTCATGCTATTTTCTCCAGTTGTACCTGATTACAATAACATTTTCTATGTTAACACGTTAATATTAATAAGTTAGTTATTAATGTGTTAACGTAGTACTTATTAATAATAACTTACAAGAACATTAATGTATTACATTAAAAAAAATAAGACAGGGTATGTATGACGGGCTAATTTAATAGGCGAATGGCTAGTGCTGACACCCGTCAGTTAGTTCAAATTTCCAATACTGAGGCGAAACTGGGGACACCAATGTCAGTCATTCATTCGGTCATGCCGTTGCCCGCTGGTTCAGTCTTTTCCAAGATCTACCCCTTGCAAACATCAAAACGCCTAAAGTTAAGTCAATGCCTTGTAAAAACTGAATGATTTGGTGAGAGAGTACTGGAGTGATATATTCTCTACAGACAACTGTGTGCTGTTTTGCAAAGCATGTGAGAAAGCAGTGAATCGTGAGAAGAAATATTCCGACTCCCAGAATGTACAGACAACTAAACACAAGTCAGCAGCAGAGAAACTGTAGGTGAGAAATATGCAAGCTTGTCTCCTCACTACATTTACTGCTGGCTTCAGTCGCAAATCTGAGTTTTCGAGTGATCTGTGCAAGGCGTTCATTGATGCTGGAATTCCACTGTGGAAATTGGAAAACAAATCTCTCAGTTTTTTTTAGAGAAATACACAAAGGAACGTATGCTGAGTGAGTCATCATTATGGAAAAATTATGTTGACAGCAACTTCAACATTGTTGTGCAGAAAATTAGAGATGAAGTTGCATGCAACAAAATATGAATCTCAATAGATGAGACAACCGATGCTGTGGGGAGATATGTTGCCAATGTGGAGAAAGGTCAACCATCAAAGGAGTATTTGTTGACATCGGAAGTATTGGAGAAGTCAAACAGCTCAACTATTGCTCAGTTGTTTACATATTCATTTGCTGTACTTTGGTCAGAAGGTATAAAGCATGAAAAAGCTGCTCGTGCTCTTAAAGTTTTATTCCCCAAAATGTTGCATTTGACATGCTTAGCTCACGGACTCCATAGAATTTCTGAGCACACACATAGCTTGTTTCCAAATGTCGATTGCCTAGTTTCCAATGTCAAAAAAAACCTTCCTCAAAGCACTATCACGTATTCAGTTGTTCAGGGAAATGGCACCCGAGATTCCGCTATCTCATCAGCCCGGTTTGAGTAGGTGGGGTACATGGCTCTCTGCTGTACTCTACTATGCTGCAAATTTTGAAAAGATAAAAGAAATCGTCGACTGTTTTGAAGAAGAAGAATCTGCTGCAGTCAGGATCGTCAGTGAAATCTTGCAGAAAAGGTCCCTCCACCGCGATCTTGTGTTTATTGCTTCCAATTATTGCAAACTTCCAACAAGTTATCACTTCCCTTGAGAAACATGGCTAAACATTGGTGAATAACTTGCAGGTTTTCAACAAAGTAACTGATGATATTCGTAAAGTTCCTGGCGATGTAGGTAAAAACATACGAGGAGAATGTGAGAGAGTGATTTTAGGTAACAAAGATCTTGAAGAAATACAAAGCATAGCTAAAGTTCTCAAAGCTGGTTGTAATGCACCAGTGACCTCAGCTGAGGTAGAAACTAGTTTAACACCAGATAATTTGAAAAAAATGCTAGTAATTATATGCAATCAGGAAACTTCTGTCATTTAATGTAATTTACCTTTATATTATCATTTTTAACCAATGTGGCTTTTTATGTCAATAAATGCCTTTATCATGCCTTTTTTGTAATTTTATTAGGCCTCTTTGCCTGCCTATTTTGGAGTTTTTTAGTGCCTAAACATCCAGGCTCTAGTTATGAGTAATGGAAACATCATAAAAATAAGATCTGAATATCCTGCTTTGACCTGCCATTTCACTGTAGAGTACAGGCAGCATGCAAACGCTGCATCAAAGCAGATTCTCAGTGAGTTTGTTGAAGTAAAAGTTTTTGATGACTTTTTAATCACTAATACTGGAATGAGGTATTTTAATAAATTTTCAGTTGGGTTGGCAGGTGTAAAACTTCAATTAAGGAGAATGGAAGTTGTTTGTTTGTTTTTTTGTTTTTTTTTTGAAATGGAAAAAAAATATATATTGCTATCAAGACCATGGTAACCCCAACTCAGCAGAAATTAGATAAACCTATTTTCATTAATTGATAATAGAATACTGTTTAAAGTTACCTGAGCCAGCAGTCAAATCAGACGTTTTTATTATGAATCTTTCTGATTAACTGTAAACATGATGTTGCGAAATTTCACAAACTAACAAATTCTTTGCGTTGGTCTGGTTGTGAAATTGCCAGCCAGGTCAGGGTTAGGGTCTCTCTGAAGATGTAGACATTTATTTCATTCCAGAATTGTAGGTGAGGATATTTCCAATTATACACTGAAGGTACCACAATGTTAAAGGTCATACAGGGGCATCTCAAAAAATTAGAATATCAAGGAAGAGTTAAATATTTTTTGTCAGTTATTTCAGAAAGTGAAAACTGTATATATATATATTCTAGACTCGTTACATGTAAACTAAAATGTGAATTTTTTAATTTTAATTTTGATAATTACGACCTACAGCTCAAAATATTAGAATATTCCATTTCAAGTTTGAGTAAATCACTATTTATGCAGTATAAATACCATGAATCTCTCAGTCTGGTTCAGTACACACAGCCACAATCATGGGGAAGACTGCTGACTTGACAGTTGTCCAGAAGACATTCACTGACACCCTCCACAAGGAGGGTAAGCCACAGAAGGTCCTTGCTGAAAGGGCTGGATGTTCGCAGAGTGCTGTATCAAAGCATATTCATGGAAAGTTGACTGGAAGGGAAAATTGTGTTAGGAAAAGGTGCACAAGCAAGAGGGATGACCGCAGTCTTGAGAGGATTGGGAAGCAAAGCTGATTCAAGAACATGGGGGAGCTTCACAAGGAGTGGACTGAGGCTGGAGTCAGTGCATCAAGAGCCACCACGCACGGGCATGTCCTGGAAATGGGCTACAAGTGTCGCATTCCTGGTGTCAAGCCACTCCTGAACCAGAGACAATGTCAGAAGTGTCTTACCTGGACTAAGGAGAAAAAGAACTGGGCCATTGCTCAGTGGTCCAAAATCCTCTTTTCAGATGAAAGTAAATTTTGCATTTCATTTGGAAATCAAGGTCCCAGAGTCTGGAGGAAGAGTGGAGAGGCACAGAATCCACGTTGCTTGAAGTCCAGTTTGAAGTTTCCACAGTTGGTGATGATTTGGGCTGCCATGTCATTTGCTGGTGTTGGTCCACTGTGTTTTATCAAGTCCAAAATCAATGTAGTCGTCTACCAGGAGATTTTAGAGCACTTCATGTTTCCGTCTGCTGACAAGCTTTATGGAGATGCTGATTTCCTTTTCCAGCAGAACTTGGCACCTGCCCACAGTGCCAAAACTACTAGTAACTAACTGGTTTGCTGACCAAGGTATTACTGTGCTTGATTAGTCAGCCAACTCACCTGACCTGAACCACAGAGAATCTATGGGGTATTGTCAAGAGGAAGATGAGAGACACCAGACCCAACAATACAGACCAGCTGAAGGCAGCTATCAAAGCCACCTGGACTTCCATAACACCTCAGCAGTGCCACAGGCCGATCATCTCCATGCCACACTGCATTGATGCAGTGATTAGTGCAAAAGGAGCCCCGACCGAGTATTGAGTGCATAAATGAACATACTTTTCAGAAGTTTGACATTTCTATATTATAAATCCTTTTTTTAGTTATTGATCTTATGAAATATTATAATATTTTGAGATAGTGGATTTTTGATTTTCATGAGCTGTAAGCAGCAATCATCAAAATTAAAACAAAAAAGGCTTGAAATATTTCACTTTGTGTGTAATGCATCTAGAATATATGAAAGTTCCACTGTTTGAATTAAATTACGAAAAAAAAAATGAACTCTTCCACGATATTCTAATTTTTTGAGATGCACCTATATATAGTGGAGCACTATTTTAGTTTTTATACTGATAAAACTGTCTGACCACTGAAATGTGATAGCTTCATTAATTTCTGAATTACTAGATGCTAAATGGTTTGGCATGAGTGTCCTGGGTTCTTCAACAACAACACCACACCCACCCACACACATGCACACATCACTAAATAGGTACTTTTCTATGAACTTTTGCCAACATTAATGAACACTCTTTTATGCATGAGATTCTTGATGTGGTTTCATGATAAATACTTAATATTAGATTCAGAAAATGCTCTGTTATGTGCACTGCATAATTTATATAGTCAGACTAATAGGTACCATTATATATATATATATATGTGTGTGTGTATGTTTATTCAGTTTCCATTAGTATTTCTGTTATGTTGCATAATTCTAATTATTTTTTCAAGTGGAGAAGTGAAATGGAGAAACAATAGATAGCACACAGCAATATCTAATATAGTGTCCGTGTTGCATGTAGATCTTTTTACTTGCCCTTGCTTGAGAGGGAAAGATGGAAAATGCATTAGTTGAGGATGGTATCTTATATTAAGATATTCACACATTTGTGTGCCCCCAAACTCTAAAAGTGTTAAAATAATTATCTGGTAAATCACTCATTGAACCCCTAGTCACCCTTACTGGGGTGCCATTCGTTAACATGCGCAGTATGTAAATTATTCACTGAAAGCCCCAATGGTTTGAAAGGATTTTCACAGTTGTTTCCCGGGTGGTTAGCGTGAAAGTCTGGGATTGGAGAGTATGGCAATGTTCTGATAGATGAAAATGAGAAGAGAAAAAAAAAAAAGACAATTGCAGTGGCTCGGGCAGCCAGCTACTGTCTCTAGCTACTGATGCCCGATGTTTGCTAGGTATTGATTCACTCTCATCAGGATCTGCAGGTAGCCACACCAGCATTAAAGCGCTGTTGGTTGTACTAGGGACAGCGCATAAGGTCCTCAAGAGTTGGCCCCTGTAAGAAGAGAACCCTGTGCATTGATTCTGTTCTGTTGGAGTGGCCCGTTCGTGCACAGCGTTAACCAGGACATTGAAGCCAATGTATTGAACAGCAAGAGGTGTGTATTGATTGGCCAAGCATCATTGAGTGACTGTCTTCCAAACTGTGCTGGAACGAGTAGCTATGAATTAGTAGTACAGGAATCTTTTTACACTCGCAAGCACAGATGGAACCCTGATGACTGGCTGTTTTCCTTTTACTTCATAACAGAGGCTAAATCAGAATGCAAAGAGGTGGGTAAAGTTTTCTCTCGCTCTGTCTTCTATCCATCTGGTACATGGAATAATAGTTTTAAGACTGTGAAAAAGAACTCTGTGTTCTGCCCATAAAGCATCACCAATGCTCTTAGTTTAGATTTCCATTGGCATGAAGAAAACAAAGTTCTGCTAATAATTGGTTTGTAATGTATTAATTGCATAATTAGTGCAATTATATGTAAAGGTAAATAAATTGAGGATAAACAAGCAGAAATATCGAACTCCATAGAATAGCTTAGCTGTGGCTGTTTTGAGGAATGTTTACAGATAAAAGGCCCATAAGCAAGGATATCAACAAGATAAGTTTTACATGACAGATAATCTGGAGGGATAATCAGGAGTCTTTTATTGGTAGCTTATAGTCTTCTCTTAACAAAATTGCAGTGCATCATGCATTTTCTTGTGTTTTTTTGTACTAGTGCTTGTACAATACCAGTAATTTTAATGCATTCCATCTGTTTTCTGTTTTTTTTTTAAATTATTATATAGTACTAGATTAATCAAAAAGACCTCATGCACACACTTCTTTGTTATGCAGTTTGTTTTTTTTTCTCTCTCTCTATTTACTATGAATTTCTGTTTGCAAGTAGAAAACAGAACAAAAAAGATAACTGTGGTGGCATTCACTTTAGCCATAGTTACACCGGGTATTCGTCTAGCCTGCTCAGCAATGGTAGCTGTACACTGGTTAAATTAACAATAACAGGGTTAGCCTTCAACAAGGCCAGGAGCAATATGGCAGTTCTTCAGCAGACACGAGGAGATGAAAGGTGCTTTCTGATCTCGAAAGGAACTGACAAAGGCACTTATTGGACCAGGAATATAGTCAGCTTATATTAACACACCTTTCATGATCTGCTACTATTACTGTTCTGGTGGCTAATTATGGTAAAATGGTTTTTGTATTTCCTTCAGATCATGTTGTGGCACTCACTGTCCATTTTTGCAGACATGAGACTGTTCCTTTGTTCAAGCTAAGAGAGTAAATACCTCAACAAGTCTTATAGTTGGTCATCTTTCTTTGATTTTTGAGCAAGGCTTTCAGAACCCTACAAGGGCAAACATAAATCCATTCTCTATGTGAATTGTTATAGAATGAAATCACTAATGTTAGTAAAATGGAAATATTACCTTTCACTGATAAATAAAACTGCTTTGTTGCTGATGGTTGCTGGTGTATGATTGAGATGGAGGGATGGAGAGAGAGAGAGAGGATGAAAGACAGATTCCTTCACTATTGTGTAAAACTTTTATCATTACACTAATAATGGATACCAAGTTTTAAAGCGAACAGAATTTATATTTGTAATTATGATTTATATGATTTTAATTGTGTAATTATTATTTTTCAATTTTCTGTTATGAATTTTGAAAAAATCATTAAATTAAAAACAAAAAAATGAAATTATTAAATAACTCCCTTTTTTATTAACAAAGTTTTAACAAATGCAAGTTCCTTTCAACTCTAATATAATCTGACAGAGGTAAATAATATATGTGTAACACATTTGAGAGCTGACTGGAGAAGCTAATGTTACTGTTTTAAATAAAATGGTAAATTTTACCAGCCAAGTTTTTTTTTTTTTTAATTATTTATATCACTGAATTTAAATGGAAGTTTACTCCTGAGGTTACCAAAAACTAGTTTAACCAAAATGTTGATCAGTTCAAGAATCAGATAGGGGTATACACTGTGGCTCCTAAGGTACTCTATGCTGCAAGCTGGAATTTTAAACAAATAGCTATACATTTTTCCCATGTATATGTGTACCTTGTGATAGTTATGTATTACATCCACTGTAAAAAGGTCTTATTGATGGTGATTAGGTATAAAGAGGTTCAACAACACCATGTTGTCTCTTTCAGGTAGCTCCAATGCGAGATATTTAGATGAATCACTGCCGCCTTCTGTATCCAATGTTAGTGCGCTATATCGTACCGTCTCATTCACCAAACCTAAATCCCATTAAATGTCTTTGAATTAGCTTAATTTCCATGACAATAACCCCAGCCCAGGGCTTAGATACACCGACATCATCTTCATGTTTTATCTGAAGAGTGAAGAACTGTCTCACAACTGTATGCAGTGGTTAGTAATATTTATCAGGCTGTGATTAGCTATTACGTTGCACAGTTACAGGGTACTAGACCCCCACCCAAGCCTCTTCCTTGTGTCTTCAGGTCATCACAGATGCTATGATGAATTCAACTGTCGTTTTGTTTCTTTTGTGATTATCATGTCGTATCACAACCATATTAGAACAGATGCTTGAAAATAAATGTATTATTACCTTACATATCGTTGATGCATAACCTCCTTCATGAGCATATGTAGACATTTTGAAGTGTTAATTGGTACTGTTAATGAGTGGCTGGCTTGCTTTCCTAACAACACAATATATTTTTGTGCATATTTTTACATGATAGACAAAAATTTACTGTCTTATCATTTATTATGGACTAGTTTATGATGATTAATGATTATCATAGTTTTCAAAATTTTAACACATCTGATAGTAGTACAAAAAAAAAGGAGAAGATTGAACTTGTGCTGGAAGTTTGGAACAAAACAATGATCCCATGTTGTTACTTTTGTACAGGATATCTTGTCTCTCTGGTACAAATAATATCTATCAGTATAATTATTAAACTGTTTTATGCCTAGTCTGGTAGCTTTTTAAAAAATATATTTATTTTTATCTTAATGTGTAGATGTGCTAGTTTTAAACAGATTATATTTACATCTCTGCTACTAGCCATCCTTGACAGAGAAGCATCTTTCTAATAATTTGGCCTGGTTTATTTCAGTTATCTTTCATTGTTAATTTTACCTGGCATTGATTCATTCCTGAAAATTATGGTGAGAGTGGGAGAGAAGAATAAGAGTTAATTCAGTAGTTAGTTTTTTTTTGTTGTTATTTTTAATTTACATAAATTTAAATTAAAGTTTTCAAAATTTTTTCAGAATGCAGTCTGACTGCCATGAGCCCTGAGGATCTGGTTGTGTGTTTCTATCTGTAAGATGAATATTTATGTAACTGGTTCTTTGTGTTTAGACCAGTTTAGTTATTTAGGCATGGACTAACCTGCAGATTACTTTCATCATCTATATGATGATCCTGTAAATAAAAATTAACAAATTCTTCATCAATAAAAAATAATAGATTATGCATTATTAAAAGTGTGCACCCTCTATTGTTTTTTTTAACTTCTCTTAAATTCATTGCTAAATTTGTTGTTTGTTTTTTTTTTGTAAACAATTGTTAGTTCTCTCTAAAGGGATGAGATCTTTGACATCATCATGCTTAGTGACAGCATTTCAGTTACTTGACAGTAGATAATACAGACACAATCCACATCAAAGGAGATCAGTGGTTTAGAGAAGATAAACCATACACATCTTTATGTATTTCCTGTGTTAACAAAAACTCTGAATCCATCTGTTGGCAAGAACATCAATCTAGTTTCCAAGATCTTTATAAAGACTCATAGTTTTAGAAACCCTGCCACTTTAGGTGGGGGGGTGCCACTTAAATGAAGACTTTAAACATTTTCAAAAAGTTTGATAAATATTTTTTATAAATAATTTATTATATATATATGTCGGCTTTTGTTAAGAGCTATTTCTTCAGAATCGTGCAACTTTCAGTTTTTTATTAGATTATTTTTCTCCACATAGAATTGAAAATTACAGAAATAAATTACTCTACTATAATACGGAATCAGATATTGAAGTAAAGAATTTTATTATAGATTCCAAGTAGTGTAAAAGTCATAATAATCTGCTTTATATGATCCATTTTTATATTCTAAACATGCATGATAAACTCTAAAAAAAAAAAATTTAGTTAGGATGAGTTGTCTCCCATTATAAACAAATCTCAAATTTTAGACATGCTTATAACATTAGAACTAATATAATGAAATTCTTGAGTGAAAAGGACCTTGATGATTTCAGGGCCTTGGATATTAGATTGATTTCTGGTTAGCCTTGGTCTTTAGGCAATGGAATGCAAAGCAGACATAGATTTTTCACGTAAGTACAGTAGATGTAATGGATTTTTAAAATCTAAATTCAGAAAACCGGTAGTAAAACAAATTCTATCAAGCCAGGCATGGGACCGCGAGAGACCTGGATGTTGTCCGTCTGTCTTTCTTGATGGATGGATGGATGGATGTTAACAACAGCAGGAAGAGGGGGCTATTAATACTAAGTCTGACTCCGAAAATAAACCAAACTACTGATTTCAGATATGCAAACTTTAAAAACAAAGGAGAGAGAGAGAGAGAGTGATGTCTGTTGCTGTTGACAGAGAATGAGAGCAGGTTCTCACTGTCTTAAACAATCGTAGTTCTTCTATGATAGTCACCTCGTTTAGTGCAGGCCTGCACCCTGACTGCACAGCACAGCTTTGGTCGTGGTCGTCTTTTGTTTTATAGTGTTTTAAATGGCTATTTTTATTTGTTCGCCCTTTTACCAAGTACATGAAACTTGGATGTTTTTGTGTTTTGTTTTTTGTGCTGTACTCGACTGTTTAGGTTGTCGTTTGCATACTGTCTTCACCAGCTGATTTATGAAGGTTATAAATACTTCAAACATGAATATTCTGTGAATAGTAGAACAGGTGAAAGACGAGGAGGATGGGTGGCATCTTTTTCTTTGTAAAACTGCAAGTCAACCTGTTTAGGCAGCCGCTACTTTTGCCATGATGCTTATACAACAGCAGTCTTTGCAAATCACTCTTTTCTAATGGTAGTCCTATTTTTGACGCTCGGCTAAGTTCAACATAAAAGGTCACTTGTCTGGTGAAGTTCATAAAAAACCAGTTACCTGTAAACATTATTGTTTGTTTGTTTGTTACCATATCGTAAGTTACCCAGTACAGTGGAGAATTTGTAAATTTAATTTCTAACCCCCTGAAAATACCCCAGGCTGTGTACGGAAAGGTGGGCAGCGTCGGGGGGTTATTTGTCACAAGACTCTGAACGCTAACAGGTGTCGGCGTCATCTGTCTGTCAGGTTTTGTAAAATGATCTTATGATCTCCAGTCATAAAAGGGTTCTAGACATTGATTTAATTCCTTTGCACTTTCTTAAAAGAAAATAAAATATAAATGAAAAGTATGCAATCTTGAGTTATAGTTAACAACTTCTCAGATTGTCATCATTTTGTGAAGAACGCAGGCAACTGCAAAGTGATTAAATAAGGGGCAGAGCTGTGTTCTCTTATCTTCAAAATCTTGACGTAATTTTGGAGAAAAATAGAGTTTATGTATTTTTTCCGTTATCCCAGTGGTGGAAGTGGAAGCTATGTTTAAAGGATCTTTTACCCATTGCTTTAAGAGTTTACCCTTAAGACTCTATACTCTCTTGCCAATGCTTTAACTTACTGCACCACCAGGGGAGAATCTGCACAATTAGATTTTCCCAGACTTTCTTAACCTTAACAATACAACGCACAATATATTTTGTCTTAGAGAGGCATGAACTTGCTGCTAATGGCTCAGATAAATCTTACTCTTTTGTTTTTTCTAATTTTCAAACGACCTATGCTAAATGCAAGCATTAGCCAGTTGTTGGAACAACCAGACTAGTTTAAATAAGCAATAAATAGCAGTACACTGATGGTTTAATTATACCTGTTTAAGGTAGCAATGCAGATAAGTTGGTAACAAAGAGGACTGTGCGGGTGGACTCCTTCAACTTAGCAGCAGTAAGTATACATAATGTAATGTACTTTACTGTTTCAAAATTTCTGTACTGTTATCCAAACAAAACATTGTTTACATAACTTAGAACTTATACAGCCAACCTTTTTTCCAATAATTAGAATTCCCAAAGAGCTTTTGCTCATTTTATTACAATTTTTTAGATTTTTTTTACCTTGATATAAATAGTGATCTCATTTATTATTTCTATTTAATATTTAATTATAAGAATATTTTTCTAATTAGATCAAATCTTTTAGTGTCTGTTTTTTTCTTTAATTTATTATTATTATTATTATTATTATTATTATTATTATTATTATTATTATTATTATTATTATTATTATTAGCTATGGTCATGTGCTAGAATTTTTTTTCTTATTTCATCACTAAATATACATATTTCCAGATTAATCTGCGGAAGGAGATAATAGAGTGGAATGATTTAGTTAAAGAAACATCTAACTAAAAGACATTTTCTTTAAATGACTTTAAGATATATTCTCAATTTTAAGGAATTTTCAGTGAATTAGAATTTTCAATACATTCTAAGCATATTTGGAGATAGCACTACACCTCTTCTGTCAAAAAAAACAATAAACAACTGTAGGCCATATTTGGATAAGATTTTGATTGCACTGCTATTTCTATTCACTTACTGTTGACCACTGAACTTTTTGATTGTTTAAAAATGATGTAAATTTCTGTCCTTCAGACAGACAGACAGGTCATTAGTCATTTCTGGAATCTCTCAACAAATTCTCCAGTGCTTCGTGTTGGTTAATTCAACAACTAAAAAAAAAAAGATACTGAACGAAATGAAATTATCCATTAAAAATATACCTTTTTCTATTGAATAAGTAGTAAAAATAATGTTATAATGGTGATTCAGGGAATTAATCCTCTGTTGTGGCATGTTAAATTAAGTTTCAGACTTTCTTTCAGGATCTAAAAGTAACACTGCTTTAAACTGTAAAAAGAAATAATCTAATAATCGCAGAACTTGCCATTAGACCCTTTACACCAATCTTTTAAATAAACGATAATGGACAGAAGTTTATACAGTTCTCAGTTTTGATGACCAATTACTATTTTCCTGAATGCTTTGTTCTAGTTAAACATTGTGAAGTACATAATGCAGAATGGCACTTCAGATAAACTCTTCACGCACCAACTTGCTCACTGGGAGATGCAAACCATGCAAAGAATTTTCTAAACCTTACATCGGCTACATTTCTTATTTATTCTGCTGCTACAATAGATTAAGATTTACAAGGGAATGAGGGGGGAAAACAGTAACAAATGTGTAACTGGAAATGGCTGATTGTTTTCTGAGACAGTCAGGTACCCGACTACAGTGAATGATGATGCATGATTATCATGCTGGCCCTCACTTTGGAAGTAGCTGCCAGGTTTTCTTCATCGGAAACCAGACAACAAAGCTAATTCATCCCCATGCTTATATTTGATGTCATGATTAATTCTTGAGGTATGCACATGTCTTAAACGTAGATGTACACTACTGGTATCAGATAAACAAATGTATTTTCTCCATCAAATGGTGCAGCAAATATGAAATGGACTAATTCATTTGTGTTTTCCGTAGCTTTCTTTATTTACATCATCTTTACTTTTTGCCTTTTTTATATCAGTTGAAAATACATTTTCATTTGGCAGTATGACACTGCACTAAGAGAAATAAATCAGAAAGTGGCAGTGAGCATTGTGTTCTGTGGAAGTTGACTAAGCAAATGCACGGAATGCAGTTTGGTATACAACAGAACATTTTTGTTAAATTTTAATGTTTCATGCTTAGAACAGCCTGTACTTCATGAAGCTTACTGTATCACTACATCTAATATGCTGTATGTCTAAACACTCAGTATCTTACAAACAACAGTAGTTTTTTTTTTAAAGGAGATGTGTTAAACATCTAGGGCGGGCAGGGTCCAGCACAAGGTTCAGAAAGTTTTATTTAATTCACTTCACTGTCACAGCTGTTTATAGGTAGTGGTTCCTGTGAAAGTAATTGTGGGATATAAGGTTGTGGCAGTTGTAGTAGCGTCCATTCTTTTCTGTAGCATAAACTCTTGTTCAGTAGACATCTTGTAGCCAGGATCAAAATGGTAGCCATGTTATCTCTCCATAGTGTTGCACTGCAAGAATTACGGGTTTAATTTTGGCTAATTGTTCTAAATATTTATTTGAATTATTGAGAATAACGTTTTTAAAAATCTTACATAAAAATTCATTTTTTTTTTTTTTTAAAAACTTAAAACAACTCAGTTGGTTGTGTTATCGATATGCTTGTTTAATATAAGCAAATAAAAACTTGGCGGTGCGCACTACAAGGGGAGAAGTCGATGTGCTTTAGCATAGATTCATGTGCGGAGCCATTTACTGTTGGTGCCCCATTCTTACGTGCACAAATTTGTGAATAAATATTTTGCCAGATCTTCCAGGACTGCTAAAGCATTTACAGGGCTGATTAATGTCTGTAAGCTTAAGAGTCTCTCTTGATAAGACTGTGATGGATTGCCAAATTCCATTTAACAAAGCTTATTTTGTGACTGTTCTCAGGGGTGTGTGTGTGTGTGTGTGTGTGTGTGGTTTCCAGCTAACATTAAGCTACTGATGTATTGCAACAATTCTTTGTTGTTTAGGAAATTGCATCAGCATAATTTTCCTTTACTGTATAATATTAAGTATCTGAAGACTCCGATCTGCAGATACCATCTTTCTGATGCAGATACGTTTGAAATCAAGCAACCCCCTGTATCCATCCATGTATCAGTTTTTCTTAAATAACTGTTTGAGTATTAAATGTAGCGTTGATTTACTCCCAACTGTTTCTGTGAGTAATTACTTCACAATTAGACAACGCGGTTCTCGTGGCCGGCCGTCCTTATGTGCGATGGGGTCCAGCAAAAGAGATGATGCAAAAGACGCAAATCAAACTCTCCCTTTCAGTCATCCACTCACTTAGCTTCTACATAAATAGTAAATCGGTGTTCATAAATAGATTTAATTACACAAATGCTTTTCCTAAAATTGCTTTAAAATGTTATATCGAACTAAAAATAGTGCACTTGAAAATATAGAAGAACCGTTGATTTAAATGAACCAGTGGTTGTACTGAATATTAGTCTGGGTACTATATAGTTTCATGGTCAGCCACTTTGGTTTATGGTCAGTGCTAGTTTGGGGCTCTGTACAGCTTCACCAACCAGGGTGAAGTGGTAAACCAGATTTTCTGCATTGCTTTAGTGGTCAAAAGTGGTCTGGGAAACGGTCTAGAGTAATGCTGTGAAAAATGTGGATTAGGATATTTATCTTGTGATTTCATTCAGAATATTGTACTTGTAATCTTTGAAGTTAAAAAAATAAAACTTTCCATGATGTGATTAGAAGCTAGATGCTTGATGGGATTCCATACTGTTTCTTATGTTTACCAGCTGAACTGTCTGGTTAGTGGTTCAGGTTACAAAAAAAAAAAACACCTTTCTTTATTCTATTCAAGGTAACCAACCTCCTCATGTTGATAGGGAAAAAAATAACTCGAGTGAACACATTAAAAATAATTTGTATATTACCTAAATCCTATTTGTGCAATTTATAGTAAAAGAAAATAGCTTTAAGATGATATTTTCCTCTATCAATTTCCTTCAGCCATTATTATTATTATTATTATTATTATTATATTATTATATCATGATATTCGGAAAACTTGAGACATTAAGGAAAAATGAGGGAACATTTTAGACTGGCTGAATTTCTTTTGTTTTAAATTTATGATTCTGGCAGATTTCTAGTTACGCCTGCATGATGCATTAGCTTCTTGGGCTGATTAACTTGTCAAGATCACATGAATTTTCTTCAGACTGAGACAACATGACAAGGAAGTTACTAAAAGTCAGCTTGCATTTGTTGTTTTGTTTTTTTGATTGAGTACAGTGGTTACCTTGGGGGGTTTTTTGTTGTTGTTTTTTTTTCCGCCATCTTTGAAGGTAATCTTCAGCAGTTTTCCGCCAGCATTTCTAATTTCCATATCTGGAGAGTGAAGCTCAAAAGTTATTTTGAAGGTTACCGCAGAATTGAAATCTCTCTGGTGTTGTTTATTGATCTGGTTTTTTAAAAAAAAAAAATGGTTTAACATTATTGGTGGAAATTAAAAGAATTTAAATGAATCTTGTACAATGAACTACCGGCCAATACAGTACCTGTTGCCAATGGTGCTATGACACATCCACTCTGTGATTTTGTAGTAAACCAGCTTAACCAAAGTTTCTGTATAATGGACAGTGATGAACAAGGTTGAAGACTGAACCATATATTTTTCTATATTTAAAAGCTGCTCATTTATTTTTCCTTTTACTGTTGTACTCATTCCCCTACCCCACACATCTACAACTGACTATGTCTGTAATTTACTGTGTGGTATTATACCTGAATAACTTTCTTTGTAATCTCAAAACCAAATTAGGATCCATTATAATACGAAGAGACTGACCAGAAGGGTGGAGAGTGGGCAACAACCAAGAAAACATTCACCTAATTGTTCTGTAAAATCTCTGTTTTGGGCCAACTCTTGTGGAAAACATTTTTCTAATCAATGCTGGGATGCTAGCAACAATTGATTCATTGTTTTTTCATCTGGAAGAATATTTCGAATAGGATTCCATCATACATAAAAACGATATGGAACAACAATCCATTATCAACAACATGCATGAATTGGAGTGTTTTTTAAGTGGTTCTGTCCAGACCACTTTCCTTTTTCCACACATCCAGTTTTTTAAAATATACAGAAGTTATTTCGAAACTTATTTACAAGAAAATAATCCTTGTGTGGCCGAGTTCCTCTTTCATGTGAATTATAAACTAAATAATGTGTTGCCTGTGGGATATTTTATTGTTGGTGTCATGGGGTGGGCGCTGAATATTGCTTTAGTTTTGTTGTTATAAGGAGCCATGGTATCTGATCCAGTGTTTTTTCATCATTGTGTAGGCACAGGTTCCCTCACAGTGCTCAGACGGAATAACTCTCGGAAGTTGACGAGCTCGGGAAGTCGGACCTCCAGCACTGTCAGTTTAGACAGTGAATCATATGCAAGTGTCGACCTGGGCACAGACAAACTACCATCCACGGACACCACAGAAGCATCACATGCCTGTTCAGTAAGGTATGTAAGTTTCCTGGCACTTACCTATGACTCATTTTGGTTGGCTTTTGTCAAAAAAGAAGCTTTGCCATTTATGGAATTCTGGGAGTTGTTTCCTGTTACTTTTTAACTTACTTTGGAAGGATTTTAAAAAAGAAAGTATGCAAATCTGACACTGGATTACATTCTCCATTGTTTTATTTATCACACACCTCTTTCTTTAGCAGCATAGAATGGATTGGTAAATCTTTTGAACAATTTGCAAGAATTCCACTGGTTAATATTCACATTGTCAATAACCTAGTGCACTTTAGAGACAGAACCACAACCACATTTTGTATGGCAGTGACAAAGAAAGGTGGTATGAATTGAGATGGAAATGTTCCATCCATTGTCAGGCTCTCCTCTTCTCTTAACACTAGTTATTACAACCCAGACTTATCAATTGTCTCCATCATTCATCAATTCCGTAGCTATAGTTATCAGGACACCCTAATATAGGCAAAGTTGGAATAAATTTTTTTGTCAGAAAAGAAAAAAAAAAAGTATGAAACTTTGAACTTTGATGCTGAAGATTTGTGCGTTTTTTAGAAAGGTTGTGAGAGGAAAAGTGACAAATGTATAGAGAGGTAGTGATTACAAGTGGGAACTTGTTGGACATCAGTACAAATTTACAGTCAGTTGTGCTATCTTCATCTTTTAATGTTGACTAATATTGTGCATCTGTTCTCTCTTCATAGTTGAAGCTTAGAAAATTACTTTCAGTTGCTTTGTTTTTGACTGTATTAACATAATGATAATGTTACTAGGTATACTATACTTTAAACTTTTATACTGTTTGTACTTCCTCGCTGTTCATTTTATGCTCATTTTTTTTTTTTGGTCCATCTTCATGAACTTTGAATATCATGGCTAATCAAATTATTACTGAAAAGAAAATAATTCCAGCTTTTGTGCCTATAAAAAAGATGTTTTTGTTGTAATCTTATTGATTACATTACGTAAAAGGAATTATGACTTTGACCAGAATGTTAATATCCTCTTCCATGGATCATGAAATGAATCTTGCTTCAAGTATGTACTTATACTTAGCACAAACTCATGACTCTCCTAGATAAAACCATTTATTTGATATAAGGTATTTACAAAGAGTCTGTCTCTAAATGGTGAGGCTATATAATTTTATTTTCATTTCCAGGGCTTTTGCAACAATCCTCTTTTGGACAAATTCCATTAGCCTGAGACTGGCTATTTTTGTTATCTGTGTGTTCCTAATCAGTATATTGTATCATGTTGGTTCATTTTTATATTAAATGTATTATTTTATTCTATGTATGTCTGTTTTGTTTGTTTGTTTGTTTTCTTATATTCTTGCTTTGAGGATACATTTAATTTTCATATTTTGGCTTAGAGAGAGAACCATGAGATAAGCTTATCAGCCATTTGTCAGGTTTCCAAATGGGGCTCTCTTTTGCCTGTAGTTGAAGAAGTTCCAAAGATTTTCTTTCATAGATATTACATATCATAGCCAAAGTAAAAAAAAAAACAACTAAGTATAGCACAACAGACAGAGAGAACAATGGTTGAGATGTATGTGTAGTCCCTTATTATTTCCTCAGGTACAAAATAATTTTACTTTGTCGGTAAATGAGAAACTAATTTTCGTTGTTACTGTTGCCAAAATCTTAAATGCATATCCATTAATTTTCAACTTTATCTCTTTTCGGTTACTTGTATTTTGGCATATAGTTTGCATTTTTCAATGAATAGAGCAGATTTCATAAAATAATGAATTTATCACATAAATATTTAATTTTAAAGCAATATATACATATATATATATGCATCTGCAAATTGTAATTAAAACAGCTCTTTGATCATTATTTTAAAATTAATTTGAACACAATTCAAAATCAAAAAAAATTGAATATTTGTCAGGATGGGAAAATAATCATCAAAGATAAATGTTATATTTTTCCAAAAGTATGTATACATTCTGTGTCATAACATTTTAAAATTTATTTTATTTTTTGAATTAAAAACTGATTACCAACATGTTCAAAGCTATTTTAAATTATGAACATCTTTCATCCTAATCTGTACTTATACCAGTTATAAAGTAAATCTTTAATCCATTCGTCAACATTAAATTAAGACTGCATATATATATTGTTTCCATAAAAAAATAATAGCTTTTATCAGCATCTGAGCCCATGTAAATATCTTGGTTTTATGTGAAAACATTGTTACATTTCTTTGTTTTAATGCTAGAATTTGGAAGATTTTGTCCTATTTTTCCTTTTTTTTAATTTTGTTTTTGAGAGATAAGAATTGGTTAAACTATATTTTGCCAATTTAAATATTATTTTAAATCAATAACACTAAAATATCCAATATATTACTGTTTTTTTTAGCCAATGAATGAAGCAATGTAGCCAAAACCAGCTGTTCCCATGGCATGCTGGGTAGTTTCATATGGATTCCGTGTTGTAATTTCACTTTCGATACTGCGCAAGATTCTTTTTGTCTTTGAACTTTGTAATATTTTAACAAACAAAATTTGCATTGCATGTGAATGTCGCACCTACAGCTGTGCAACTCTCATGCCATCTTTAGAAGAATTTTAGTCTCTCATGAAGGAGCTGCTTCGATGATCCCGCTGCTCTTTTATTGTTAGGCTGACTGGCAAGTCCACGGCATGTGTCTGCCTTTACTAAATAGGCATAGAGAGAATGCATACTTTTGATGTTACAAACAACAACGTACCTAACAGGTGGAATACTGCATTTTAAAGTTGGTAAATTTTTTTATATGATCAGCACAAGGTCTGAAGGGAGTTAGAATCCGTAATGGCTGTAAGTAACCCTCCACAGCTGGACACACCCCATTGGAAACCAGTTATTCTAGTAACAACATAAACAAACATGTTTATCGCTAAATTAAAGTCACACACACAACAAAAAAAATATTGGAATGGTAGTTTTACACCTTGGTTGGAATAATGGATGTTTTCATATTCTGCACAATAACTAGGTTACTTTTCTTGGCAATAGTGATACATTTCAACAAAACCCAATTTTTATTGATTTCTTTTCTTTTTAATATATTTTTACATAATTTTTGGAATGCGCAAGTAAATATGCTCTCTGGGATTTCAAAGATGCAGTACGTGATCAAATAGTAGTTTTATATTAAATGTAGTATTACTTATTAAACGAATAGCGCATTGGTCAGCTATGCAAAGAGGTAATTTTTCTTTTGAAAAAATAACAAACAGATATATATATTAGTATTATCCTGAAAATGCTTAGCTTGTCCAGGCCTATAGTTTGTTGATGGAACATATTTACTAAGGTTTACTGTGATTATATTTTGTCTGTGCAATTTCAGCCTGCATTACTCTGCAGCTTGACAAATTTGGCACCTAGTTCTGACATTTCCAGATTTGAATGCCTCAGAGCTATTTTCACAAAGAGAAAATATATAATTGTTTTTTTTTTTTAAAAAATATGAATTTTCAGTTTTATTCACCTAAATTATTTACAACATCATGCAAAATTACTGTTTTCAGAAGCTTTGGTTGGAGACATTGCAAAGATACCTGATGCAGTGCCAGATACATTCCAGATTTTGATTCCTGTTATCTGCAAACTCGTAAAGTGTGGACCAACTTTAATTGAAACACTACAGACAGCTATCCTCCATATCGACTTGTGAAACTATAGAGTCGAGCACATGCAATTTCAAATAGATTTCTGTAAATCCGTTTCTTTGTTGTTTTTTTTATGCTGTATATTTGAGATTAGAGAAATGTGTGAGTGAGTTTGTAAAGCAATTTTAAAAAAAAGTTATATCTAGTAATAAAACATTGCATTACTTTTGGCATTATCTAAAGTTCCGAGCGTCATCAATGGAGCACCCTGGGGTTTGTTCCTTGGGCTTATGTTTTTAGATAATGCTTGTACCTAAATCTCTGAAAACATTATGAAATTTGTAGATAATACTAAATTATAAGGCATGGCTAACAATATTCGTATCAACTAGATCCTATGAAAATAATTAAAATAAGTGTGGAAAACAGTGACATAATTGATGATTCAGTATCTTAAAAAGTCCATGCAAGAATGCATGTTAAACCCTAGGGGTTGCGGGGGGTGTAGTAAATTGTATTTGTAGATATGTAAGAGAAACTTCTGCTCACTTTCTGATTCTGATTCTGGCATCGTGCGTTCTATTTTGCATACGCAACTGGTGCTACTAAGTCAACTTAGCCTACGTTACAAATGAGTGTCTGGTGCAAACCAGCGGCCGACCATAGGTGGCAAAAAAAAAAAAAAAACGGAACTGGGTAACCAGACTTTATTGCACCAAGTCTTTAGAAAGTGATTTGTTTGTCAATCATTTTCTTAAGGGAGTGGTGGAGAGTAAGTTCTCGCTGTTATTAATAAATCATTGAAATTTTAGGAAAAGCTCAGAGGAGGTTTACAAGGATGGTTAGTGGTATTCATGGTTGTAATTATGAAAAAAATACTAAAGTTTGGTAGCTCAGTTTTAACTTATGGCTATTTACACAGATATATAATGGAACCATTAAAGGCTTTCTTTTTTTGGGGGGGTGAGGAGGTGAAAAAGTACAGATTTAGACCATTCCAACACTAGTGGCATATCAAATATTGCCAAACATATTAGTTTTTAATTAAATTATATATTAAGTATTTACATCCACCTATCATTTCTCGTTAATCTTTAATATTTATTTAACTTGTCTTGTTGGTAATGCTGCATTACATCAGAAAAGAATAAGAATAATGTAAGTAAACTTTGCCCCCATCATGATCATTAACCAAAATTTTTGTTGTTTCTTAAAATTGAAATATCAAGTCTTTTTTGTTGTTGTTGTTGATTTTTCACATTCTTATATAACTCCTCAACCTCCACAAGCAACTGTTATTTCAGATGATCATGTTATGTATTTTTTAACTTTTCTATTTTGTTTATTTTATGGTGATTCACTGTGAACAGAGATGTTTCATTTAAAGACAAAAAAACTTCATGGTAATTTAATTTAAGCTACAAGCATTTCCAAGCCACCTGCAGTGCTTGTATGGTCTGTTCATATTCCGGTTTAAGAGGACCTACACAGATTTATATTCTCCATGATAAAATTTGATATCATTGGAAGCTAAGTTAAATTGTTGGATGAAAGCAAAGAGGCTTTTTGAAATGAGTATATCAAATGGCAATGATGGCATTTTAAAATGATCACAAATAAATTGTCATTGGCAGAAAAGCCTTTAATGCCATGTGAGCCCATTTCCCAATGTAAGCTCGTACACATCTTAGTATCGAATAAATCAAAAAGATCCAGCAGTTGTTATTGTAGGATGTTGTGGCATTATTTAGTCAGGGATATTTCTAGCTGATCAAGAGACTGTGGTCATCTTGTGCAGTAATGTATCAAATTATTGTGATTAGCCGCTGTAGAGTATTCTGCTATTTACCATTGTTTATCTATAGAAGAGAAGGTGCAAGGTTCGTCATTTTGTTAAATCAGGAGTATTAATGAGGAAGTAGAGACCTGTAGATGTCTCCACAGAAAATGAGTGGATGGTGGTCTATCAAACTGTAGTTTTAACTAAATATAAGCATGAGATCCTGAGGTTAGCAAACCCACAATTATATACTCCAACATTTTTATTAGCCCATTATTATGCAGGAGACTATGGGATTTCTACCAAACTTGTCACATGTATTGGATTGTGAGCAAACCCAATCAAATGAGAGCAGCTGCCCCCTTAGTGACTATCTCAACTTTTAATGAGTCTTCTAGTTTAGTAGAGCCATTGAGGATTACATAGATTCCTTGCCCAATGCTAAGTCTGGGAATGAAGCCTTTAGATAACCAGGAATAACCTTTTTGTTGTTCAGGAAAAAAAGAAATTTTGGTATGACTCGAAGGCTAGGAAGGAGGATTCCTTTAAACCAGGTGATAAGGTGTTGGTTTTTTTTTTTATATTTTAGGGCATCCCTGAAAGATAAGCATTGAGCACCATGTGTGGTTGATAAAATTGGTCAATAAGGTAGATTACGTTATTAACACCTGATAAATGCAGTCACAAAGGTTTTGTCGAAAAAGTATCACGAAGGAAGTAAAAGAAATGTAGCTACAATTACATCATGTAACATCAGTATGCCAAGATTGAAGTTGTCATGGAAACCAAGTATATTGTTAAGATGAATAATTCAGATATGTTAGCTGTGTTTAATGACTGTGTCTCGTTTAGAACCATGTCAATGAATAGTTAGTGTAGCATTATTCAGGCTTGTTTGCTAACAAATCATGTTGTACCATTCACATGTTATGATATTGGTATGAGGGATGCCCACATGGTCAAACAGCATCTTTATAGATGGCTTCTGGAAAGCTGACTTTGGCTCCAAAAGAAATACTATATGTTAGAGAATTATATTATCGAGCCTCGTCATATAGTTAGTGGAGTTCATCAGTGGTATTGGTCTACAATGGGTAAACTCCATCACTAAGTCTGACTCATATCCAGTCTACACAATCAGGGATTGGATTGATAAAAATAAACCAGGGCCTACTGGCAGATGCTTCTCTCAAAGAGATAAAAGAAAAAACATCTCTACATTTGTTACCTCTGAAGGTTTGTACCAATTTGAGGTTATGCCTTTTGGAATGAAAATGCACTAGAACATTTTAGTGTTTGATGAACAGTGTGACGAGGGTTAAAGAGATATGCCTTGTACATTGATGAAATGTGTTTTTTTTCTTCGACAGGCTATTTTAGGTAGTGTGGTGGGTTAACTGTAGATTTTGTCAAAAAGTGACTTTGGCTACAGTCACGTTGCTTATCTTGCTTATATTGTAGGGCTTGGGTGGGTTATGCTGAGAAAGGCTAAAATTGGGTGTATTTTGGAGTTTCCTTTACAAAAAAAATAAATAATTAAAAAATACTCATGCAATTTCTCAGACTGGTCAGGTTTTACAGAAAGGTGTATCATAATTTTTTTCTTATGTAGTCACTTTTTTTTTAACCAATTTGTTTTTCAAAAAACCAAAATTTGTTTGGACCGAAAAAAAAAATGTCAGATTGCTTTTGAATAAATTAACAATATTCCGGTTAATGCTCCAGTGTCAGCTACACCTGATTTTCAAAGCCATTCATGTTAACAGCTGGTGATACAGGGCGTACAGGCAGTGCTGATGCAGAAAGACTCAGAATGAGCATCTCAGAAGTATTCTACCATTGGAAGAAAAAAAAAGACATTTGCATTTTTATTGCGTCTGCAACATTTCGATGTGTACTTGTGCTCGTGTGTCTCTGATTGAGGTGTTTACTAATCACAGTCCACTGACATTTAAAATGAAAAAAATAATACTAGAATTCTGTTAAACTGGAGTTTGCATTTGCAAAGTTGTTATCTAGATATTAAACATATTCATGGTAAAGATGACGTGATTGCTGATGCCTTACCAAGGGTATGAAAACTGTCTTTTGTGTTCCAATTTCTTTGGCGTGTATCATTTTATGCACATGGCAATATTTTGAATTAAACTTAACTAACCATATTGACTAGTTGATGTAATATGTAATGATATTGATATTCTTACTTGATTGTGCGATGCAATATTACTGAGCATGTAAAAGAATAATTTTCCTATTCTTAGTATTCTCCCGAAATAGACCTTTTCACTGATTCTTGTTTATGCTCATTATCCACTGATGTCTAGCTAGGTATCACCATCTTGTGTCGTAAGGTTTTAAACTACTGTGATTAGCCTCTGTAAACTATTCTGCTTTTCATCACTTTATGCATTGTTTTATTAATAATAAGTTTATGAAATTAACCTAATTGCATTCATTTTAGTTCTTACTGAGCTTGCACACAATAATTATATAACCACTACAGGCCTAAAAATGCTTGTTTCTTCTTTTTTTGGAAGTATTACGTTAGTTACTGGCATATAAAATGCATGTATATATACTTGACAATATAACACCAACTCATTCGGCATAAATTACAGTTACAATTTTCCATTGTGTCAGAAGTGAGAGTAAGTTTTCCTTACACCCGACAATAAAAGACCTGTGTACAATTTTGATATATTTTTCATCTGAATCTCTCGCATCAAATGTACTGAGATCAAGAAATGTTTGCTAGAATATTAAGAAGTTAATAGAATATATGGAAATTGTGGATCTTCCAAGATGCCCAGATGCAGTAGAACAATTTAACTATGTAGTGGGTATGTGTTTGATTCTTGCTGTCGTTCATATTGATAAAATTTTTGCTTTTTTTTAACTCTGACTTGAGTTTCTTCTTATCATTTATAATATCATTGAAAGTTTCCTTTTTATTTAAAAGGATTTCTCCTTATTTGTTTCCTCTTTTTTTATCACCAGCAATTATCCATTTATTTTTTTTTTGCCAGCTTTGGACAAACTTATACCTTTCCAAACATTACTTTAATCTTCGACTGCTTTTCTACTTGTTATGCATCTTTTATTTTTTGAAAGTCGTGCATCTCTTAACTGATGCTTTCTTTATTGCTCTTATTATTTCTTTTCTGGCCAATTTCTCTAAGGAGGCATTTTGAATGCGCTAGTTTTATTATTTAATTGTTTCTTCATGCAAAGAACAGGCGGTGAGTGGTTTTGTGTTTTGTTTTTCTTA